>AWOL01S0081333.1:4620-29736 GCA_000715115.1 Nicotiana otophora | reverse complement strand
ATGTATTATCTCCATTCGTGGATGAGTTTGGGTAGAAGAAAATCTAATAGGCTTGCTTGGTCGGGTTCACTCGATTGAGCGTCGGTCGCGCTCCTCAGTTTTGGGGCATGACAAACTTGGTATCGNGAGCCCCACCTCGTCCCAGGGTCATGTATCTTTTGTACTTTATGTATTCTATTTGAGGTATAGCTGGAGCCTTGTTGCCGGCATTATCATTCTACTCTTCTTTATCTATAGAGGCTCCGTAGACATAGTGTGGGTTGTGAATTGGTGCTGGGAAAGTCAAAATATGTTATGTTGTGGTTGTATTACTTGTCCATTTGAGACTTTAAAAATGATGAAACTATTGGTAATGAATTGGTATTGTAGACATGAACACCTTTTTGTCTAATTAATGAAAATATGTATTATCTCCATTCGTGGATGAGTTTGGGTAGAAGAAAATCTAATAGGCTTGCTTGGTCGGGTTCACTCGATTGAGCGTCGGTCGCGCTCCTCAGTTTTGGGGCATGACAAACTTGGTATCGGAGCCTAAGGTTTTAAAGTGTCATAGGATGTCTCGGAGCCGTGTCTAGTAGAGTCCTTATTATCGATGTGTTGTCGACCACATCTATAATTAGGATGCTACATGGGCATTTAGGAAAAATACCCTTATTTCATGTTTTTGATCATGCGATAAAGATGGTTGTAAGATTGTTCCTCCTTTAACTCCCGAGTTGCTCTAATCTTCAGTACATGGCACCTAAGAAGATGGCAAGGACTGGCCAAAGAGCCAATGTCACCCAAGGAGTGACAGTTTACCCTATAATTTACGATGCGGGTGAGCACCCGAGGAGTGAGAATATTCCTCCAGTTACAACACTACCTGACTCTACTACAACTGATCAGACCGCACCTGTCCCTACACCTACTGAGGGTGCAACAGTCCCTCCAACGGATATACCGGTTCCACCTCGAGTTACATCTTCCAATTCTGGTGTTTCTGATGTTGATCTTAGGGGAGCCATGCAGATGTTGGCTCAGATAGTGGCATCCCAGGCCCAGAGATCAAATGTTGCACCCACTTCTTCCAGTCAGCTAGGGGATTCTACTAGTTCCAGGGTGAATAGGTTTCTCCAGTTGGATCCTCCAGTGTTCACGGGCACTAACCCAGAGGAGGATCCCCAGGACTTCATTGATGAGATGCACAAGACTCTCCGAGTTATGCATGCTACTGAGATAGAGGCAGTGGAATTGGCCTCCTACTTCCTGAAAAAGGTGGCATATTCTTGGTTTGAACTATGGGAGGAGTCCCGTGAAGAAGGGAGCCCGGCGAGGTGGGGTGAGTTTGCCGATGCTTTCATTGATCATTTCTTGCCTGCCGAGACTAAGGCAGCCCGTGCTGCTGAGTTTGAGAACCTGAGGCAAGGTAGCCTGAGTGTGTGGGATTACTACATGAGATTCGCGTATTTGTCCAAGTATGCTATTTACATGTTGCCTACTATGGAGGCTAGAGTGCGCAGGTTTGTATAGGGCCTTAGTCCCTTGGTAATTAATGAGGCTGCTACAGCAGCCTTGAATTTTGATTTTAACTATGGGAAAATGGTGGCATTCGCTCAAGCAGTAGAGACTTGCAAGTTGAGGAATAGAATGGAGCGAGAGGGTAGCAATAAGGCCTGGTTTGCGGGCAACTTGGGCGGTTCTTCTGGTGGTGGCAAGTCAACATTCGGGGGAGGGTCGTCACGGCCATCCCAGTCCTTTGCTCAGTCTTCGGCCAGTGCACTGCCACTAGGGCCCAGTCACCAGCAACAGTGGTGCCGTTTCAGGCCCAATTAGGGCAACAAGGGATCCTATTAGCAGGGTCGTCATGGTGGTAGATTCCAGCAGCAGAGGAGGCCTCCATGCCCTCGTTGTGGAAAGCTTCACCTAGGAATATACTACATAGACTTACCCATATGCTACGGATGCGGACTGAGAGGTCACATTCATAGGGATTGTCGTTCGTCCCACCAGGGTGCGGGTAGGGGCCCAACACAGCCAGCCAATTCTGCAGCTACTACATCCACAGCACCTTCTCCGGCTCGAGGCACTCCAACACCCGTAGAGCATGGTGCAGCTAGGTGTGGAGCAGAGAGTTCGGGAGGATCCGGTTGTTTCTATGCTATGATGGGTCGCCAGAATTCAGGGGCTTCTCTAGATGTTGTCATAGGTATATTGACTGTCCAATCTCATGATGGGTATGCTCTTATTGATCCCGGTTCCACTTTTTCATATGTCACACCTTATGTTTCTATGAAATTTGGGATAGAACCAGAACAACTTCATGAGCCGTTCTCTGTATCTACTCTGGTTGGTGAGTCTATTTTGGCCGCACGGGTTTATAGGGATTGTGTTGTCACGTTGCGTGGTCGGGTACCATGGCCGATCTTGTATTTCTCTGTCTGAATTGCAAATACTGATAATCTTCATTAACTAGGTACCTCGTGCCCTTCTTCATCTTGCTTCTTTTACTTGCTGAAAATTGTATCTACCTTCTGATGCTCTTATTTCTTTGTACCATATAGGTGGATAGATATTCTTGCCTTAAGGCTCTTTATCAAGAAGCTTACACATCTAAGTACACACATGATCTGCTGAAGACCTCACATTTACTCATCATAAGCATGATGCAAAATCGAGTTCCTCTGACTCAACTCTTCAACAACCACATTCAATCTCTTACCAACTATCTTTCTGGATGTAGGTATCATTGTATTACGAATAAAATAAAATTTAGGAGTTTGAATTATTACAACTGAGCTCTACCATACGATATAGAGTAAGAAGAAAGAGTGACAGTCCTAAATGCCTTGTAGCCTCCTGCTTATAAGTGTGATGCACAACACACCCATAAACAAGACTCTACTAGACACGACTTGTAGACTCCCTAGGACAGAACTGCTCTGATACCACTTTTATCACGACCCAAACTGATGGGCTGCGACGGGCACCCGGTTCCTTACCTAACGGAGCACCAACGTAACGTATCTTTCTTGTCATACCATCATGGGTAAATGGTATAGAAGGACCGTCATGAGATAACCAGAATAAAACATAAGGGGATACTAAATATAGGACGACCCGGCATGATATAAAAACTTATACATGTGACATACGGGCCTATAAGGCCGACATATCATTTGTATACTCAAAACATAGGCCGACAAGGCCATAAAAGTATCCATATACATGACATCTGTCTACAAGCCTCTACGAGTACATAAATGTCATAAAGTTCGAGTTATGGCCCCGCCATACCAATCAATACATGTCCAAATCATACTGACCAGATAGGCAACTCCAGAGCAAGTGGAGTGCACCAACACCTTTCGCTGAGCTGATAGCCTACTAGGAGGACTCTCAACCTGTGTATCGGGACCTGCGGGCATAAAATGCGGCATCCCCAGGCAAAAGGGATGTCAGTACAAATAAAGTACCGAGTATGTAAGGCATGACAATAGTATATAAAAGACATGAAACAAACATGGAGTAAAGAACTCAACCTGTAATTCTGAATAGCTCTGTGAATCATGAAAACTTTATAATGTCATGCATGTGCATATAAATGCCATACAATGTATAGGTATATGCGTACATAACATCATCAAGCCTCTATGGGCATCCTATTATATCATCTTAGCCTCTGTGGGCGAAATCATGAACGTATACCAGCTGATCAGGTGGTGGTGCATATATAACGCCATAAACTTTTCCCATACCCCATATACATATACTATACATGCATATAATGCCATCTGGTCATGAGTCAGTATATATGTATAAATGGATGCAATGCATAATGAAGTAATTCAATAAGATCTCTCAGATAAAATTTATCAACTTACGTATTTATTTTTGAGACCCATGAACAGAAGATATAATAGTAGGCCATATGGGGAATCAAGAACATAGGCAACCCTAGTACTTCTAAGAATAAAGCCATTTGTGAAAGTTCCGCATTTGCTCGTTTTGTTTGTATCATATGGATCATGCCAAAAGGAAAGAAGGGATAGCCTTAACATACCTTAACTCCATTGAGTCATTAATACCTTCGAAGCAATTCTTCAAACAACTCAACTCAATCTACCATAGCATAAGGAGATTCAAAATCAGTGTTGAGTAAAGGCTAAGTCCGTAACTTAAACTAGTAGCTCGTTTATGTAAATTTGGGCAGCACCTCGCCTGTAACAAGAGCCTCCTCCAATACCATATACCAACAACAATGACCAGATAAATCCAGTAATACATAATTATCAATAACAAGACACCATATAACAATAACAAGTCACAACTCCAACTATCCTCAATTGACAACTTTATTCACTAGTTCATATCTAGTCCATCCATTTAACTTAATCAATATCAAGATAACCTTAAGCACATGAAGGAAAACAATATAATTACCTCCTACAGTGGATTCAAGTCTAGATCCATGTTATATATAGCTTACAACATCCCAACATACCCCAATCACTTCATACCCAAAATGACAACTATAGTAACGTCAAACACCCCAAAAATGTTACAGAGAACGACTAATCCACCATTTAGCCATTATTTGGTGTTTATCCACACCATTTATTCTACAAAAATCCATTAAATAGTATCAAAATAGACAGCCCAAAGGCATCACGAAACAGCCCACAAATCAGTCTACTACAAGTAGAATAACTCGAACTCACGGCTTCCGATCACCGTCCCGTGAGCTCTAACTATCAGGAAATGAATTTATCAGCCTTTCTTGATATTTAAAAGCTTAAATACAGAAATTAGGCATATTATTAACTATTAAATACATTCCAAAACTCAAACTACAATGAAAAAGAGCGGCGATATAGCGATACTCACGTCGTAGGGATCGTTTTAATGTTATCGCTTCTTGATTTCGTGCTCGAGATGATAATATTGTTTGAAGACCTTGTAGAGAGCTTAAGGGGAAGGTTAGGGGTGTTATTTGGTCGTTCTCTCAGGAAAAATGGAGAAAGAGACGAGATAAGGGATGTAAATATCCCATTTTTGTAAAAGTCAAAAAGGTCTACTTGGCACACTCGCATTGGCCCTTCTTCAGACGCTTATATCTTTTTATTCGGACGTTGTATGAATGAAAGGTTAAGAGCATTGGAAAATAAATTCCAAGACCTTCAATTTGGTATCTAATATGTCCCAAAAAACCCAAATAGTATAGGAAATATATTGCTCAAAAAGCTTCGTTACAAAGCAAATCCTTAGTCGGTGTTTCCGACTTTAATCCGATTTTTTTCAAACTTTATATTTCATATCCAAACATCATATATAGTCATGTAATGACTTTAAACTCATTTAAATCATGATTAACAAGTCTCATACTCATCTCAACTTACTTAAGATTTCGGTAAACCTTTCTTATCCTTGTTGAAAGATTTTGTCTTTTTTGAGCTTATATTAGATAATCCTATAATGACAGTGATGTCTGAAGTACGGGGTATAACAACATGTCCTTTTAGAAAAAAATTTCCCCGAATGATAACACTTAAAGGCTTGCAAAAATAGGACGTAACATCATTAAATCACTTTATATACTTTCAAAGAAGATCTCATTTTCAGGCTTACATAAATTGACTTACGACGTACTTTCACGTACAAAAACATGGGGTGTAACATTTTCAATTGCGTTTACTTGCTCAATGCGGTGGTAAGATTCTCCTCCCAAGTTTCTCATGTTCTCTATAACTAGCACAGTTTGGTAGGTGTAGATATGGTTACTTCCATCGTAGTGAATAATCATCTCTTGATGATTCCACTCAAACTTCACAGCCTGGTGCAGTGTAGAAGAAACCGCCCCTGCTACGTGTATCCATGGTAATCCAAATAACAAGTTGTAGGTGGCGGATATGTCTAGCACTTGGAATTCAACGTCAAACCAGGTCGGGCCCATCTGAAGATCAAGGTTGATTTCTTCCATAATGGCTCTCTAAGACCCATCGAATGCCTTCACATTCATGCTTCCCATCTGTATCTCATGCAGGCCTTTACCCAGTCTTTTCAGAGTAGTCAGCGGTCATATGTTCAGATTAGAACCTCTATTTATCATAACCATGGCGATGGACTTCTCTTCATATTGTGGAGTGACGTGCAATGCTTCGTTGTGATTCAACCCCTTCGGTGGTAGCTCATCTGTGTGGAAAGTAATCTTATGGATCTCCAGTACCTGCCCTACCATATTGGCCATCTCTCCAATAGTGATACAGGCAGGCACATAAGCTTTACTTGATACCTTCATCAAGGCATTCTCGTGCGCATCTGAATTTTGCAACAACGATAAGACCAGAGTATTCCCTCGCTAGTACCTTCCACCAAAGATCATCAGTGCATGTCTCCATGGCAGGTGGCTTAGATGTGCTCTCCTTGCTTGTTCCTCCTAGGTTCTCAGGTGTATAAACTCTGTTGGTTCTGGTCATACTTTGCACGACACTTGTCTCTTCCATCTCAACTTTTACTTTTCTTCTCGCCTCCGCCATATAATGCCATGAGACAGCATCAAACTTATAAGACGGCGTTGGAGCTACCATCACAGTGAAAGGCATAGCTATCTCAACCTCAAACGGTGCCTGGGTTTGCACCACAATCGGCGAGAGGGTGACAGGAGATGTTTTAGGAGTATCCCCCTCTCGAATAAATCCAATAGATCCCTCCTTATCCCATTCACTCCCTCACCCCTATGACCAGGAAGAGGGTTATTACGGATATTTGGCGTGACCTTTTTTGTTTGTGTTACTTTGGTGTCAATTAGTGTCTGAATCTTGTCCTTCAACATGCGGCATTCGTCAATGGTATGACCCTTCATGCCTGAATGGCAGGCACAAGTTTTGTTGGGGTTAACCCATCGAGAAGGGTTCTCAATCGCAACAGCATGAATGGGGGTGATGTGATCAGCAACCTTTAGTCTTTCATACAGTTGGGCTATGAGTTCAGCGATAAGGGTGTATTGTCTGGGAGCTCTGCGGTCGAAGTTTGGTCGTGGCTTTGGGTAGTTTTGGCGGGCAGGAGGAGGTGAATGGTAATATGGAGGTTGGGTATTATAGGTATGGTAAGTGGTGGCAGGGTATTGGTATTTTGAAGGTGAGGGTTGATATGTGGGTAGAGGTGTTTGGTATGTAAGGGGAGACTTATGGCCCTGGGCTACCATCATGGCACCTACTTCTTACTTTTTTCGAGATACCTCCTGATTGCAAGGCTTTATTGGTGGCTTGCAATGCCTCGAAATTGGTCGCCATTCTGCTCTTGATTACTTCTTCTATCAATTCCCCTAACTTGATGATGTCTAAGAACATGTGATTCTCAATGAGCATCAACTTTTCGTAATACTGCGGATCCTAAGTTCTGACAATTAACTTGTTCATTTGTTATTATTAAAGTTGTTGCCTCACCTCGGTGGTCTCTGATCTTCAACGAGTTGCATACTCGCAGAAGGTTTCTGTCGGCTTATTCTTGAGGTTATGGATATAGAAAACATCTAGCATGTTTTCCGTGTTGAACCTGAATCTATCCAAGAAATCAGATGCCATGCTCACCCAGTTCACCCACTTCTTCGGATTATGGCTAATGTATCAAGATAATGCATCTACTGTAATAGTTCGCATAAACAGTTTCATGCAGATTTGTTCATTCTTGACTACTCCCACAAGCTTGTCACAGTAAGTTCTCAGATGCACCTTAGGATCACTAGTACCATCAAAATTCTCAAACTTGGGAGGTTTGTAACCCTCCGACAATTCTACATATGGCTGGATACACAAGTCTTCGTAATTCAAATCTTCCACACCTCTCTCGCCTTCAACACTCTAGAATCTCCCTGCCAGTTTCTTGAGTTCTTCTGCCATATTTCGAATGAGCAGGTCCTTCTCGGTTGGCTCATGTATGTATAGGGTTTGTTGCAGGGTATGGGTAAGATTTCCACATATATCTGGTTGCCTTGATGAGTTCCTGGAACTTGGGTATATGGGTGATCATTAATCGAAGTTTGAGAGGGATTGGGGGAAAGTTGTGGTGAATTTTGAGGGGTATGATAAGTGGCGGTATGCGGATACTGGGTTGGATAATGGACGTGTTGTTGAGAGGTTTGCAATGATGGAGGGTTAAGGTTTTGAGGAGGTGCAAGATTGTGATATTGGTGCGTTACGGGAGGATTTTGCGTAGCTATGGGTGGTGGTGTTTGGTTTTGAGTGGTTGTGTTTTGCTGGTTGATGTCAGGAACAATTAGAGTAAGGGAGAGGTTTGAGATATTTCAGACCTGCTCAAGCTCACCTTGTAGCTCCAAGATGTTTTGTTCCAAATGGAGGACCAACTCATGTTGTCCTGGCGTACTTCTTCCGTCCGATGTTTCAACATTCTCATCCAAGGTAGCATTGTCTTTTCGGTTACCACTTAGATCATCCATATTCCCTTTGCCTTTGCATTTGCTTTTCAGATCGCTAGGTGGAGAACCTCTAGATCTGGTGTGGTACAATGAGGATGCAAGAATGCACAAACCAACCTTTGGGAATGGGAGTAATCAAAAGAAAAGAAAAGAAAAGGTAATTAAGTTAGTAAGATGAAGTAAAAGAGTGTTCGCAATATTTATACAGGTATCACGTAAGATCATGCAATAATTCGCGTCCTAATTTAGGGACCTCGTTGTGCCTGAGGTAGGCCTAAGCGACAAATAGACTTGGAGAAAATTCATGCCAATGTTTGCCTCATTCCATTAATGCGAAAATAAGCCAAATACATCTTTCACTAAATCAAAATAATATTTATAAAGTCATTAATAGCATTAAGCCTTATTACATCGAAATCTAATCTAATCGAGAAAGCAGTAAAGAACATTATCTCCTTAGTCTACTTGGTCCCTGAAGGTCCTTCTCCATGCTTGGATCTCTTGACTTCATCAATCGCACCTCCCATATCGCACATGTTGAGTATCAAGTACGCCATTCCCAGCTTCCCTCCTTCATCACGATCCATGCCTTGACAATCCCAAAGCCCCTTTCGTATCGTCCCCTCAAGCACGATCAGTCCTTACTCTAGATGCTCCAACCTTTCTATCGACTTATTTGCAATCTCCTTCCATTCTCTAATGCCTACATATACACCTTATGTTGTTCTAGATGCTTAGCTTCATATTGGAACACTCTTTTACCTAGCCTCTTGTATTTCACCTGTGCCTCAACCACCTCTTCTATGATCTTATCCTTCAGATTAACCCCCGGTTTGACGTCCCCGACTATGTCATTTTCCAACCATGAGAGATAGTAGTATATATGACCGGTGTGATACCTGTCTGGCTTAATAGTCTCTCCCTCCAAGATGATAGTTTTGGTTCCACATGTGTTGGGCTTCAAATTTGAATGAGATGACATCTCCTTTGAAGTCTGCTTTATACTAAACCATGTTGGAAACCCGAGGTATGACTTGTTGCCTCCCAGCTTGCCTCATTACCTTTATAGGAACGTAAGGGTAGATGCCCTACATCCCGATCAGTGCTAAATGAGTGGTTCCTTTGAAATTGATGATGAACTCGCTACTAGGAAACAATTCAAACATCCCATGCAATTG
This sequence comes from Nicotiana otophora, assembly GCA_000715115.1. Lineage (NCBI taxonomy): Eukaryota > Viridiplantae > Streptophyta > Magnoliopsida > Solanales > Solanaceae > Nicotiana > Nicotiana otophora. The sequence continues at coordinate 20,145 of AWOL01S0081333.1, read as the reverse complement.
CTCGTCTGTCAGGTTACTGAAGAAACGCACCCAGCCTACAGCGTTTCCAGGATTTGCAAACCTGTCTGCAATGAATGTCATCTTCTTTGGATGATGACTGGTTATGTAGTCATTCAGTGGCCTTCGTAGAAGCTCCTGGTGATAATCAAGCCTCTAAAAGTATTCCAGCAGCCAAACTTGTAGTAAGAGATTACAACCTTTGAAGTGCCTGAACCCATGCTCGCACCGATTCAGAGCATGGTATATCTCAGCTAAGATCGTTGAGATGATAGTGTATTTCACACCCCCGATACCCTTCATTAAGGTCCTAGCGAACATGGCTAAGTGAGTATGAATTCTTCCCCCTTGCATTGGAAAGATCAACAAACCCAAGAAACAGACTATGAAGACATAGACCACGCGATGCACCCATCCCAAAGAGGTAATGGCTAGCTCCTCATGATGAAGGCAATATGATTTTCTATTCCCATAACTCTCATAAAGAAATTCAAAGGGGATATATGATTTCTTCAGGCAGACCAGTTTGTCATTCTTCTTAAACCCAACATTTTCAGAACAACCGCGTGGGGTGCGATTTTCTGGCACCAATAGTCCTGGACTATCCCATGGTAACATAGCAAAGCCCCCTATTTCTTCTAGGAGAGGAGTCATTTTTATATTTCCAAATCCGAAAACAACTCTCTTTTCATCCTAAAACATGGTGGCAGCCTTGACCAGTCCCCAGTTTGGTTGAATGTTCAGCAAAAATGGTAGGTTACCCAGTACTCTCCTCACATGGTTTCTGCCACAAGGTTCAAGGTCGTTCCACCAATCAATTAGCAGAGGAAAGATATTATGGACCATACCAAACCTGGGGATTTCGTGCTTCATTTTCTGCAAACAAATAAAAGTTAGCCCTCCCCCCCTCCAGATTTGACTATTTACGGAATAATGATCAACATGTTGGCATGTTTTCTCCAAGTAAGGCACATAATATGATGGTGTCCTTTGGGATTATGGAAATTGCATTGGACTTTGGAATGGGTACATCTAATTAGGTTGATACGTCAATGACGTCTCAATCCGTACTAGGTTTAGCATGATGCATGTACATTTCAAATCAGAGTGTGGCTTCTAGAAGGGTCTAGACTGGTACTTCAAAGTGGACAACTTGAGAAGAAAGGTCACGGTACAGTTGACTGCACCGCTGATCGACTAAGCTACCGCAAATAATCCTTTATAGTTTAAAAGGATGTTTTTAGGAAAGCACGGACACTCATCAAGCGCCAGTAAGTTCATAATAAGCACGAGTGGAGTATGATGCTGGGAGCATGATTTATGCCAAATATTTACATGATGAAAGTGCATAAGGACATTAAATAATATAAACAGGAGAAATAAAAGAAAAAGGGGAAAGACAAAAGAGAGAAGTCAGTTTAACTCATGAAAACATGCGAAAACATAATTAAATAAAGCAAATAAGGGGTTAAGGATGGGAGGTACATGATAAATCAATCTTAAACAAGATGAAGGAAACTGAGAGGGGATGTACATGTCATAGCAACTTAAGCAAATAAAAGGAAATAAGGGAGAGGATGTACATGTTATAGAAATTTAAACAAATAAAGGAAAATAAGGGAAGGGATGTACTCGTAATCAAATATATTCATTAATCCACATAAAGAAACTTCATTATGGTAAGAGCCTAAGTGTAAATCCCCGGTTGTGTCTCTATGCTGGCGCGGCCCTTTTTTCTCTTAAAAGCGGATTTCGACATGTGACAACACTTTTAAATGGGTACTAAAAGATAAGAGTCGCCACCTAATGATTTTGAGGTGCGTTAGGGCATCTAATTACGAATAACTCTATTTTGACTAGTCTATGTCATCAAAGATCGGGTAAGGGCTCAAGTTATACTATGTGGGTTTATCGGATTATAATTGTCCTATGTGATCATATAAGCTAGGGAAGACAAGGAATTTAAAGGTTCTATATAAACAAATGTAAATAAAATGAACAATAATTAAACTATATAGATAATCAGTACAAGTCCTTAGATGTTACAACGTACAACTTAATTATTCAACTTCTAAGTGCGAACAATAAACATATAAAGGAGGAGGTCCTAAGTTTTTTTAGCCTAAAGGATCACCCCATGCAACATAAATAATAGTTCGCAACTCCCTTAGGGTAAGGGTTGCTCATATTATTCAGCGGGCATAAACTATCACCTCCTGCTACTCGATTACTATGTTAAAGTTGTAAATAAAAAGTGCTCTAATTCAATTCTAGGTCGTATCCTATGCGTGCACTACCCGTCCAATGCCTATGGTCCAGGAGGCTTTGAACCTACTATTTGGGTGGTTCTAGACTCTACTTAGGATGCTCAAAATGATTAAACTAGGCGCACATTCAAAACATATAGGACTTCACATAAAGACAATAAATGGCTCAAGTTATCCTCCACACATAGCAACAAATGCACGCGGGGAGATTAGGCAGTAGACAGTTTTAGAGTTAAGAAGCATAAGAGTCGTCGAGTCCTATATGCATGGTTTCTATGTGATTTTGATTTCCAGTATTGTACAAGTAGTGCTGCAGCTTTAGACTAATGAATTTGCAGATTAAAGGCGTTAAAATCCCTATAGGCATGGTCGCTAAATTGTTCGTGCTATGAGACAGTATAACAATTTGAATGCTCAGAATTAACAGCATTGATTTTATAGATAGGCTTTCTAGGCGAGTGACAATATCCTATATGTAGGATTTCTAGCAATTGACAATTGAATTTGATTTTATAATACTTTATCCCTATAGGCATGTCATCTAGGTGGGGTAGTATAATGAACGCCGGAAAAGTAATTGATTAATTGATTAAAATACTATAGTCATGATATCTAGACGAGCATTAGCAAAGACATGCATTATCACATCCTATAGGCATGTTGTCTAATAACTAAGCGAGGCATTTGATCCCTATAGACATGTTGTCTATGAGCATAGAGTAGTAGACATAAAAACATGTATAGAAATTTCTTAAACTAACATGCTTCGAATGGTGTACATGTATTAGACAAGTTAAGTGAAGTGTGAGAGATTCCTATAAGCATGCCTTCTATAAGTGTATATAAATAAAGCACGTTAAACAAAATAGCAAATAAAGCACATAGACCCTATATGCATGTTTTCTACCCTTTTATGCAAGAATAGAGTATACCCATGTTCCCCATTTTCACTAACTCCTCAATTGTTCGTTTACAAATCATTACAGGCCCAAAATGAAATAATACATACTTAAAGATGACAAAATATAGACTGAAACAAGTACGAGCCCACTAAGGTAATTACATGCCCAGAACAAAGTAACCCAGGGATATCCCTAGGCCTTCTTACTCCACGGACAAAACAACAGTACAAGTTTTGGAAACTTTTGTCTATGTTTTGAAAAATGAAAATATTGGAATTGAGAGTCGAATTGGACTTGGATTTGTAAAAAAAAATACATATATGAACTCGTGGGGTTATGGGTAGTCGAGATCTACCCTTGGGTTTGGGTATTGACTGGGAGGGCCTGTGTATCAATCCGACCGGTCATTTTGTGTATTTATGCCTCGTTTCACCTTTTTGATGCTTCACACATGTGTAATTTATGCTTTTTGACTTACAAGGTTGATTGGTTTCGTCCCGAGAAGATTTTGGGTTGATTTAAACACTTTGGATCTTGGCTTAGAAGCCTAAGTTGATTATGGCTCTGATAGCTTCGTATCTTGATTTTGTACTTAGGCGTATGCCCGGAATCGAATTCGGAAGTCCGTAGGTTGACTTTTGGCTCTCGGGTTTGTAATTTGGTTTTGGGATTTGGAATAGGTCTGTTATGCTATTTATAACTAGTCTGTAAAAATTTGGTATCAATTGGAGTTGATTTGATAGGTTTCAGATGCTTGGTTGCAATTCTAGAGGTTCTTGAACTTTAGATTGAAATTCATGTTTTGGTGTCAGATTCAAAGTTCTAGATGTTATTTTTGTATTTTGGATCGGTCGCTCGTATGATTCTTTTAGGCTTGTGTGGATGTTTGGTTTGGAGCCCCGAGGACTCGAATGAGTTTTAGATGTGATTCAAAATGGTTTGGACTAACGTAGGAACTGCTGGTTTGCAAATTCCTCCGGTGTCGCAATTGCGAATACCAACATCGCAATTGCTGTCCAAGCAGGGGGTCTCAAGTTTCGCAATTGCGATACCTGGGTCGCAATTGCGAATAGTGTCATGATTGGGTAGGCTCGCATTTGCGACAAAAGTGTCACATTTGCGACTTCCTCTTAGGTTGTCAGTGGCGTCATTTGCGAGGATGTTTTCGCAATTGCGATAATTGCAACTGAACAAAAGGGCTGGAAAGTCGGAATTTAGTCTCATTTCTCACATTTTAGAACCCTAGACACGGTAAGAGACGATATGGAGAGGGGATTTTTATCTACAAACATTGGGTAGGTTATTCTAAACATTTTCTAACTATACTTCATGAATATATCATATATTTAACATCAAATTTATTTGAAACAAAGAGGAAAAATTGGGAAATTTTGTCATGTTTTTGAAAAATAAATAATTGAGTTTTGAGAGTCAATTTTAACTTGGATTTGAAAACTAATCACATATATGGACTCGTGGGGTAATGAGTAATTGGAATCTACCCTTGGACCGGGTTTTGACCGGGCGGGCCCGGGGTTGACCTTTTTTACTGTTTGGGAATTTTGTTAAGATCAAGGCTTTATCTATTTTAATTGTTCTTCCTTGCATTGGTTGATGATATTAAGTCACTTTTGGTTAGATTTGAGCCGCGTGGAGGCGAATTTTAGTTGAAAAGCTATTGTTGAGGGTTGAGTTGGCCTAGTTGAGGTAAGTATCTTGCCTAAATTTATGCAGGGAAACCACCACTTAAGATTTGGGATTGATTGTGCTATTTGTGTCATGTGAAAGCCATGTATGCAAGGTGACGAGTAGGTACACAGGTTATATATGGTGTTTGACCGGTTTAGGTTATGTAGACTTTTTTCATGCCTTTAATTGAATTGTCATAATATGTCATATCGCTCATTGTTAATCAACTCTTAAATGTGTTAATCTACCCTTACATGCTTTATTCTACCTCTTACTTGTTATTTTACTCTTATATGCTTAGTTGAAGTTATTGCCTTCCTTATTGCCTTAATTGTTGAATTACTTTTATTTGAAATTGTTATTTCATAAAATATCTTCTTGTTGAGTTATTGGTGTTGAAGTTGTAAAAGTCGTTATCGCATTGAGGTGAAGTTGTTAATTATTGAGATGTCTTTCTTGTTCAGAAAAATCACATTCATTTTGTTATTATTAAGATTCTTGTGCACGTTGTAGTTGAGCTATGGGCTATTTGTAGTGAAAATATTGATATTGTTGATTTTTGACAAGTTGTGGCATATGGGCACTTGTGGTACGAATTATTATTGTGTTGTGATATTGACGCACCTGCGGCGGTATAAGGATAGGGCTTAATGTTCATGCAGCGGCATAAGGTGGGATTTATGTGCATGTTGCTAATAAGGGAATTACTTGAAGCCACACGGCGACATAAGGTGGGCTAATGTGCGTGTAGCTATTTCAGGAAAAATATTTTCAAAACTATCTAAATGTAAAACTCACACGACGGTATAAGGAAAGATTGTGATTGAAATTGAGAAATGTGTATACGAGGCGGTACTTCGGTTGTGATTCTTGTTATGCATTTTGTAACAGATTTATTAGTTGAACAATTCTTGTTGCTTTTATTCTTCCTTGTCTTATTAATATTTTCCATTTTTGGCTAATTGTGGTTCTTATTAATTGCTTCCTTCTTGTTGTCTTTATGCTTACAATTCTGTCATTTATTTACGCTATTAACTTGCTTTGTTATCATTCATTTCTCCGCTTTCCATTACTTTCGGTTATTATATTTTTGTTCTATTTATCTTGTCCTACCGGGCCTCGTCACTACTCTACCGAGGTTAGGCTTGATACTTACTGGGTATCGTTGACGTGTACTCATACTAAGCTTCTGCATATATTTTTATACAGATCCAGGTATGTCTGCCCGTGCTAGATGCTAGAGATTTATTGACTAACTACTGTTGGAGACTTTAAGGTATACCTGCTCGACATCCGCAGACCTCGGAGTCATTTTCTACTTTTAGGCATTCTACTGTTTATTTGTTGTTTCAAAACAATATTGTATTACGAGACTATTAGTACCTTCTTGTATAGCTTATGACTCTGTTCCACCAGGTTTTGGGGAAGTGTTAACTATTGTACTGTAGAGTTTTATTAAAACAGTGTAATAGTTTAATAGGAGGTTTTAGTATTATTTTCGCTATTTCTCTATGCATGCTAGGCTTAACTAGTCTTAGAGACTAGGTGCCATCGGGACATCCTAAGGTGGAAAATTGGAGTCGTGTCAAGTTGGTATCAGAGCTCCAGGTTCATAGATGTTACGAGTCATAAGCAGGTTTAGTAGAGTCTTTCAAATCGGTATAGAGACGTCTGTACTTATTTTTAAGAGGATACAGAACTGTTAGGAAAAATCCACTTCTTTGATTAATTATCGCGCAAATTTGTTAACTTCGAAATCTGAATCTTTTTCTTTCTATTCTCTCACAGATGGTGAGGACACGCACTACTGGATTCGACGATCAGACACCTGCGCCCCCTGCTAGAGCCGCGAGAGGTTGGGGCAGAGGCCGAGAAGGTGCACTTGGTGCAGCAAGAGCACCTGGCCGAGCAACGACTTAGGAGCCTCCGATTACTCCGATTGGTGGACAAGCACCCAAGGTGCTTGTTCTCACCTCTGCACTTCAAGAGACCCTAGCATAGTGTTTGACCATGTTTGGTACTCTAGCTCAGGCAGGGTTGATTCCACTTGCACTAGCCATATCTCAGGCTGGGGGAGGAGCTAAGACTCCCACGGCCCAAACTCCAGAGCAGAAGGTCCATGTAGATCAGGTCCTAGAGGTTATGTGGAGCAGCCTATCATTCCAATTCAGCCTTAGGTTAGGGTAGTGGCATTTGAGGAGGAACAGCTCAGACTTGAGGGGTTCAAGAAGTATCATCCTCCTATTTAAAGCGATCTAGCTACAGATGATACGTAGGATTTTCTAGAGAAATTCCACTGTATTCTCTACACCACAAGTATTGTGGAGGCGAGCGGAGTTACTTTTACTACATTCCAGCAGTTAGGAGCAGCGTATCAGTGATGGCGGGCATACGAGGAGGGTAGCCTAGCCGATGCAGCTTCACTCACATGGACTTAGTTTTTAGAGATATTCTTGAGAGAGTTTGTTCCCCAAATCCTTCGGGATGCATGGCGCGTGGAGTTTGAGTAGCTGCATAAGGGTACAAAGACAGTGTCAGACTATGCCATAAGATTCAGTGACTTATCCAAACATGCACTTGCCTTGGTTTCTACATTCAGAGAGCGAGACCGTCGATTCATCGAGAGGCTCAACGATGGTATTAGATTCAGCATGGATCGAGAGTTGGAGACGGATAACCCGTATCAATAGGTGGTACAAACTGGCCGTAGGTTAGAGGGTATGTAGGCCTTAAGAGAGAGGACAGGGAAGCCAAAATACCTCGAGGTACTAGAGTTAGTGGTGGCCACGTTGCAGCTACAACCCGTGATGGTAGAGGTTGTGTGAGCCATACAGTTCATTTAGCACTTCCAGCTTCTAGTGGTGCTCCGGCCACTCTGAGGTCTCTGGTTGCCAATTTTGCTCAGCCACTATCTAGTGCACCTCCTACACAGGGTGCCTTCAGCGGTCAGTCTAGCCGACCAGGCCACGCTCACCAAGAGCTTGCTTTGAGTGTTGTGATACACAACATATGATGAGGGACTGCCCTAGAATCAAGAGGGGTGCACCTCCACAGACTACTTAGGCTCCATAGATTCCACTTGGTCCAAAGACTTCACAGGCCATGGTAGCTTCTCCAGTTGCCGCTCCACCCGCACAGCTAGCTAGGGTGGGGGACAGGCGAGTAGATATTCCCTAGAGGGGTAGGACATGCCAGATTCTATGCTTTTTCGAGTTGGACGAAGGCAATCACATAAGACGTAGTCATCACATGTATGGTTCCGATTTGTCATAGGGATAGATCAATCTTATTTGATCCGGGATCCACTTACTCATATGCTTTATCTTACTTTTCTCCATATTATGATATATCTTATGATTCTTTGAGTTCTCTTGTATACGTGTCCATGCCTGTGGGGGATTCTATTGTTGTGTGCCGTGTGTATCGGTTATGTTTAGTTGTTATTGGAGGTTTTGAGACCAGAGTTGATCTATTGTTGCTTATTATGGTAGACTTTGATGTTATTTTGGGCATGGACTGATTGTCACCCTATCATGCTATTCTGGATTGTCACGCCAAGACTGTGACACTAGCTATGCCAGGTTTGCCGCGGTTAGAGTGGAAGGGTACCTTAGATTATATTCCTAGAAGGGTTATGTCCCTTCTAAAGGTTCATCGAATGGTTAAGAAGGGGTGTGATGCATATATAGCCTTTGTGAGAGATGTCAGTGTTGATACTCATATCGTTGAGTCAGTTCCGGTAGTGAGAGACTTCCTAGATGTATTCCTAGTAGATCTTCCGAGCATGCTACCCGATAGAGATTTCGAATTTGGTATTGACTTGTTGTCGGGAACTCAGCCCATTTCTATTCTACCATACCATATGGCACCTGCAGAGTTGAAGGAGTTAATAGAATAGCTGTAGGAGTTGCTTGACAAGGGTTTCATCCGACCTAGTGTGTCACCTTGGGGTGCTCCGGTTCTGTTTGTGAAGAAGAAGGATGGTTTTATGCGGATGTGTATTTATTATAGGCAGCTGAACAAGGTCACAGTGAAGATCAGGTACCCATTGTCATGCGTTGATGACTTATTTGACCAGCTACAGGGTGCTACAGTGTTCTCAAAGATTGATTTGAGGTTAGGGTATCATCAACTAATGATTCGGGATCTGGATATTTTGAAAAGTGCTTTTAGGACTCGGTATGGTTACTACGAGTTCCTTGTGATATCATTTGGGCTGACTAATGCCCAAGCAGCATTTATGCACTTGATGAACAGTTTATTCCAGCCATATCTTGGTTCATTCGTCATTGTGTTTAATGATGAAATCTTGTGTACTCCCATAGTTGGGAGGATCATGAGCAGCATCTGAGGATTTTTCTCCAGACCTTGAGGGAGAAGAAGTTGTATGCTAAATTCTCAAAGTGTAAATTTTAGCTTGATTCAATAGAGTTTTTGGGCCAGACCGTCTTAAGCTACTGATATTCTGAGTTTCCTTGGTTTGTCTAGGTATTATCGTCATTTTGTAAAGGGTTTCTCATCCATTGCTGCACATATGACGATATTGGCCCAGAAGGGTGCTCCTTTCAGATGGCCTGAGTAGTGTGAGGCGAGCTTTCTAAAGCTCAAGACCGCCTTAACTACAGCCCAAGTGTTGGTGTTGCCTATGGGTTCGGGTTTTTACACTATGTATTGTGATGTGTCATGTGTTGGGCTTGATGCGATGTTGATTAAAGACAGTAGGGTGATTACCTATGCGTCTCGGCAGTTGAAGGTTCATGAGAAGAATTATCTGGTGCACGACTTTGAATTGGCAGCTATAGTTCATGGATTGACGATTTGGAGGCACTATTTGTACTGTGTTCCATGTGAGGTCTATACCGACCACCGGAGTCTCCAGTATCTATTCAAGAAGAAAGATCTTAATTTATGGCAGTGGAGATGTTATAGTTGCTTAAAGACTATGATATCACTATTCTGTATCATCCTGTGAAGGACAATGTGGTGGACGATGCCTTGAGTCAAGAGGAGGAGAGATTGGGCAGTTTGGCATATCTACCGGCAGTAGAGAGGCCACTAGCCATAGACGTTCATGCCTTAGATAATCAGTTTTTTAGATTAGATGTTTCGTAGCACACCCGGGTTCTTTCACGTACTCGGTGACACGAACATTTTGGGATTGTTGTAGTTGAGTCGCAGTTGTTCTTATTAGTTATTTATGAGATTTTTCACTGTTGAACTTATTAAATCGTGTTTTTAATTTAAAATGCATAGTTATTGTTTGATTTTCGGCTTGCTTAGTAATGTGATAGGCGCCTTCACGACAGGTTGGGATTTGGGTCGTGACATTCCCTTACTAGCAAAACCAACAACAGCAACAACCCAGTATAATCCTAGTAGTGGGGTCTGGGGATGGTAATATGTACGCATATCTTACCCCTACCCTGGGGTAGAGAGGCTGTTTCCGATAGACCATCGGCTCCCTCCCTCCAAGAACTCCTCACCTTGCTCTTGGGGTGACTCGAAGAGAAAGGTGGGGAGTTCTTGGAGGGAGGGAGCCGAGGGTCTAACGAAAACAGCCTCTCTACCCCAGGGTAGGGGTAAGGTCTACGTACATACTACCCTCCCCAGACCCCACTAGTGGGATTATACTGGGTTGTTGTTGTTGTTGCTAGTAAGGGAATGTCACGACCCAAATCCCAACCTGTCGTGAAGGCGCCTATCACATTACTAGACAAGCCGACAATCACATAATAACTATGCATTTTAAATTAAAAACACGATTTAATAAGTTCAACAGTGAAAAATCTCATAAATAACTGATAAGAACAACTGCGACTCAACTACAACAATCCCAAAATGTTTGTGTCACCGAGTACGTGAGCTACTAAGTCCCACCTAGCAACACGCACATAAATCCCACCTTATGTTGGCGCATGCACATTAACCCCTATCCGTATACCGCCGCATGTGCATCAATATAACAACACAATAACAACTCTCACCATAAGCGCCCATATGCCACAACTTGCCATGGCTCAACAACAATATGCACAACAAACTCAACAATAACAAAATGAATGTGAATTTGCCGAACAAGAAAGACATCTAAACAATTAATAACTTCACCTCAATGTGATAACGGCTTTCACAACTTCAACACCAATAACTCAACAAGAAGATATTTCACGAAATAACAATTTCATATTAAAGTAATTCAACAATTAAGTATGTAACAAGGCAATAACTTCAACTAAGCATATAATAGCAAAATAAAAAGTAAGAGGTAGACAAAGTGTTAACAAGATCAAATAAAGTATGTAAGGGTGGACTAACACATGTAAGAGTTGATTAACAATGAGGGATATAATATGTTATGACAATTCAATTAATGGCATGGAAAGAGCCTACAGAACCTAAACCAGTCAAACACCACATATAACCCGTGTATCCACTCGTCACCTTGCGTACATGGCTTTCACATGACACAAATAGCACAATCAACCCCAAATCTTAAGTGGTGGTTTCCCCACACAAATTTAGCAAGATACTTACCTCAACTAGGCCAACTTAACCCTCAAAATAGCTTTTCCCCTAACATTTTCCTCCATGCGGCTCAAATCTAACCAAAAGTGACTTAATATCATAAACCAATGCAAGGGAAAACAATTACAATATATAAAGCCTTGATCTTTAAAACATTCCCCAAAAAGTCAACAAAAGTCAACCCCAGGCGTGCATGGCCAAAACCCGGGTCCAAGTGTAGATTCCAATTACCCATAACCCAACGAGTCGATATATGTGATTAGTTTCAAATTAGAGTCCAAATCAACTCTCAAAACTCAATTCTTCATTTTTAAAAAACTTAACAAAATTTCACAATTTTTCCTCTTTGATTCACATAAATTTGATGTTAAATCTAAAATATATTCATGTAACATAGTTTGAAAATTGCTTAGAATCACTTACCCAATCTTTGTAGATGAACATCCCCTCTCCAAATAACCTCATATCGAGTCTAGGATTCTAAAATGTGAGAAATGAGACTAAATCCCGACTTTCCAGCTATTTTGTTAAGTTTCAGTTGTCGCAATTGTGAACCCTCACAATGACGAAGAAATCCTTGCAAATGCGGCCATTAACAGCCTAAGAGGAAGCCATAAATACGACATTGGCTTCGCATTTACATTGGCTTCAACACAGTCTATATCTCTAATACAATTGTTTGAAAAATAGAACAATACTGAATAAACTGAAAGGAAGGAGAGCCAAGGTATGCGGGCATCATAGCAGCTACCTCAATAGTCTCCAAGTAGATATTGCACCAAATCTAGCAACCACCACGTCTAGATGTACCTGGATATGCACACGATGTACAGAGTGTAGTATGAATACAACCTACCTAATGTACACAATAGGTAACAGGACTAACCTTGAGCTGAAAGTACTGACGAGCTCAGAAACATACAGTCTGAATCCACATAATGACAGTAAAGATATAACATGGAATGACGGTAATAACTCAGAGAACTTCCATAATCAGTTTGTATACAGTACAAAAATTTAGACATGCTTTTGAGTTCTACAATTTAAGCTCAACACTGATAAAATATGCCGAGTATAATTAGCATGAGGAATGTTACATATCTATGACTACATGTCAAATATGCATGTCAAATGCAATGCATCACATTGATACTCCTAGGTACTCACGCTCTCAAAGTACTGAATCTGTTTGTCTCAACTCCCACTCATCACACACAATCACCCAGCATTGTATGGTACCTGCGCTTACTGCCGGTATGTCACATTCCAGATGGGTGGATTCTGCCCAAGTGCAAATATAAAGCCAACATGTCCTGCTGCAACATGCAGCCCGATCCCATAATAAGTCAATAAAGCCTTTTGCGGCTTGCAGCCGAATACCATAAATAAGCCAAAAAAGCCTGTTGCAGCGTGCATCCTGATCCCATAAATGATCCAATAACGCCTATTGTGGCATGCATCCCGATCGCATAAATATCACTCACAATCCGGCTCTTAGGCCTTAACTCAGTCATCAATCTCTCTAGTCTCACGAGCTCTCAAATCTCATACCACTCATCCCGAACAACGATAATATAATGTAACAGTAAATGATAGCAGAGACTAAAATATGATATGTAAATAAATGAATATGATTGAGTTCATAATTGCAATTTAAGCAAATAACTCAATAGAAAAATGACCTTAGTGGGTCCCAAAAGAATAAGCATAAAGCCTAACAAGCACATAGCATATCCTCCAATATCTGAATGGTGCGCTCGGACTGTCCGGTTGTCTAAGGGTGGAATGTTGCACTCAAATCAAACAGAGTGCCTAACTCTCGGTGCGCTTCTCTCCAAAATTGCGATATGAACTGCGTGCCCCGATCAAAAATAATGGATATTGTCACATTGTGAAGGCAAACAATCTCACGGATATAGATGTCAGCCAACCGCTCTAAGGAATAGGTAGTCACAATCGGAATAAAATATGCAGACTTAGTCAACCGGTCCACAATCACCGACATAGCATCAAATTTCTTCAAAGTACGTGGGAGTCCAACAATGAAGTCCATGGTGATAAGCTCCCATTTCCACACAGGAATATCAAGCATCTGAAGCAAACCTCTCGGCCTCTTAAGCTCGTATGTCACCTGTTGACAGTTCATGCACTGAGCTACAAAATCCACTATATCTTTCTTCATTCTCCTCCACCAATAGTGTTTCCTCAAGTCCTGATACATCTTTGCGGTACCTAGATGAATGGAAAACAACAAATTGATCCTCAAACTCCAAATCTTACTCTCCAATCACTGGTCAAACATCCCCCAAATGTCACCTTAAAAAACTTATTCTAGGTATAAAAATCAATGGCTATTCAATATTATTGGACAAAAGTGATAAAAATGGCTTACCTCTTGATTTGTAGTGAAATCACTGCCATATATCACCCTTAGCCAAGCTCCCCAAGTCACAATATGAAATAATACTTTAATCCTCATTTTTTAACTTATAATTGTCTGCCCAGTTGCCCGTGTTCACGAATGAGGAAATAGCTTCGCGTTCGTGAAGCACAAATAAAATCAGCTGCCAAAATCCTCCTCGCAAACGCGACACACCAGTCACAAATACGATGACTAAGAACACATCTCTTCACGATCACAGCCTTGGCCACGCGATCGCATTGAACAAATCACCTGCCGCCTAGGCCTGACCTCCCTTCTTCACGAACGCGACCCACTACATGCGTTCACGATGTACAACTCTCAGAACTCTTCGCGATCACGGACCTTCCCCTGCGATCGCGTTTAAGGAAACCAGAACAAGACATAACAGAAGACCTACAAGTCCAAAATGAGTCGAACATTATCTGAATCACACCCGAGGCCCTCGAGACCCCATCCAAACATACAAACACATCCTCAAATATCATACGAACTTAGTCGAAACCTCAAATAACATCAAACAACATGGAAAGCACGAATCACAATCTAATTTAAGCCTAATGAACTAGTGAACTTCCAACTTCTAAAATCAATGTCGAACCACATCAAACCACCTCCGATTGACCTCACATTTTGCACACAAGTCATAAATGACACAACAGACCTATTCAAACTCACAGAATCAAAATCCGAGCCTGTTATCAATAAAAACAACTCTCGGTCAAACTTCTCATTTTTCCAAACCCTTAACTTTCCTACTTTCGTGAATTCGAGCCAAAACGACCAACGGACCTCTAAATAAAAATCCAAATATACTCCGAATTCCAAAATGTTACAGCCTATATTTTCATACGTAAAAGTGTGTCATAAGTAAACTAATATAAAACCCAAAATGAGATCATCTTTGAAAGTATAAAAACTAAGTTAATCATGTTACCTCAGAGGTTACAAATATTGAAGATCATGATAACAAGTACAAATAGGGTTGGAAGGTTCAGATGCTAAAGGAATTGAAGAAATAATGTTTCGTCGACAAGTTGGGAATGTTATAACATATACTTTTGCGGTAAGACTAGGGTGCTTAACATGATAAGGAGGTTATGTTATGAGTTATGTTAGTCCTATGATAGTCGTGTATTATGTTTTGAAGTCAAGCGAGTTGTGGAACAAACACCGATGAAAGTCATCACAAGTTACGTTCATAAGTTTTACTGAAATTTGGGTCAAATGTGACTGTGATTTTCTCCCAATATACTTAGAGTTATAGGGTGTTACACCCATCAAATTGAATATCTATGAATCTATTTTCTAATGCATTAAACTGTTTGTCAATACAATATTGGAGCAGAGAGATATATGCATTTTTGTGAGACTGCGCAAGCTGCTAGGTGACAAGTAGGCGTGTCACCTACTTGCTTAAATGCGAGTCCGAAAATGGGCCAGTTCGGGTCATCCAAAGAGGCCTTTTAAAGGCCTACTTCCTTCATATATTATACAGATAATAGGGCATAATAACCAAACATAAGCTCTGCAAAAATCCTCCCAAATATTGCCCACAAACCCTAATTGATTTTCTCTCCCTTTCAAGTTCTAATTGGAGGTAAAACCTAGAGTTTGAAGAACCAAGATAGGAGCTGAGTTATCCAACAAATAAGGTAAGTTTACTGCTCTCTTTCATCCATTTTTTTCTATTGTAAATGCATGGTAAGTCGTTCTATATTTG
>AWOL01S0081331.1:15374-32171 GCA_000715115.1 Nicotiana otophora | reverse complement strand
GACTCAATAATATCAAATATTGCTAAAGGAATCAACTATATTACATAAATTAAATTTCCCAAATTTTCCTCCAAAAAGTCAAAAATCGGCCCCAGGTCCGCTTGGTCAAAAGCCGAGGTTCAGACCAAAATCCATTTACCCATTCACCCCTGAGCCCGAATATGTAATTAGTTTTGGAATCCGACCTCAAATCGAGGTCTAAATCCCCAAATTCCCGAAATCTCTAGTTTCTACCCTAACTCCTAATTCTACCATGAAAACTCTAGATTTTAGGTTGATAATTCAAGAAATATAATGGGTAATTGAAAGAAAATGGTTTAGAATCACTTACCAATACTTTAGGGAAGAAACGACTCTTGAAATATTGCCTCACACCATTTGATTTTTGAGAAAAAGGAATATTTTGGCTAAATCCCGTGTTTGATTCTGTTTTATGCACTGGGCGACAGTGTTCATCGCGATCGCATGAACACTGCCGCGTTCACGAAGATCAGCCTCCTAAGGACTTACACGATCGCGAGAGGCTTTACGCGTTCGCGAAGGCTTAGCCCGCCTTACCTTCGCGTTCGCGTAGAGCTTCCCCAGGTCCCCTGCCCAGCATAGCTAGAGCTACGCGTTCGCCTTCGACCTGTCGCGTTCGCGTAGAGCAACTCCCCCCAATGCTCTGCGTTCATGACCATAGTCTCACATTCACGTAGAGTAAATCCACCCCCAACCCAGATTTCCCTTCACGATCGCGAGAGTGACTAAGTGATCGCGAAGCACAGTATTGCAGACATCTGATACAGCACAAAACACCAGACTTTTCTAAGTTCAAAACATCTCGTGGCCTATCCGAAACTCACCCGAGCCCTCGGGGCTCTAAACCAAACATTCACACAAGTCTAAAAATATCATACAAACTTGCTCGCGTGATGAAATCGCCAAAATAACACCTAAAACTACGAATTTAGCACCAACTCAAATAAAATTCTCAAGAACACTTTAAAATTTCTATTTTCTTAACCGAAGGTCCGAATTACGTCAAATCAACTTCGTTTCTCACCAAATTTCATAGACAAGTCTTAAATATCATAGTGAATCTGTATCGTGCTTCGGAACCAGAATACTTACCCGGCACTAACAATGCTAAATATCAATTAATTCTTAAAAAATATTAATTTTCAGACTTTTAATTTTCATCAAAAATTTATAACTTGAGCTAGGGACCTCCGAATTCGATTCCGGGTATACGCCCAGTTCCTATAATTCGATACGGACCCACCGAGATCATCAAAATAGAGATCCGTGCCTGTTTCCCAAAAAACAATTAACCGAAGCCAATTAAAATCAACTTTTAAGACATAAATTCTTATTTTTATCAATTTTAAACATGAAAGCTTTCCAGAAACATGCCCGGACTATGCACGCAAATTGAGGAGGGTAAAAATGAGATTTTTAAGGCTTAAGAGCGCAAATTCGAGTTCTAAAACATAAGATGACCTTTTGGGTCATCACACCTATAAGCCTTTATTTTGTCACCCACATTACAAGCCTATTGCCTTTTATTCTTAATTTAATCATTTTGATCCTTATACCTCTTAAAGCATTTGAATTGTAAAGAAAGCGCTAGAAAGAAATAATGAGGAAACTTAGGGTAACTTTTGAGTGGAACCTATAGAAGTAAGAAAGGAGCAATTGTATTTTAAATAAAACTCCATTAGTGGTAAGGCAAAAATACAAAAAACAAAAAGAAAAGAAAATAAAATAAAGGTATCTTGTTGTTGCTAGTGGGTGTGAGTTACAATAGTGCTTACAATATTGTGATGATTGAAGTGGATTGAAGAAAGTTTTGCGCTTAAAGTTGAATACGTGATGTGTTAAAGTGCTTAGGAGAGTTAGCCACTATATCCTAAATATATTCTACCCGTCCCTTAGCCCACATTACAACCATAATAAAGTCCTAGTTGATTTTGGACCGAGCGTGCCTACATTTGTAGAGGTTTATATAATGGGCAAGCATGTGGTACCTTTTGCATGCATGTGACTTCTTTGAGAGAGTGAGTGATTTTATTCATATGTGTGAGTCCTTAAAATATATTCGAACATGTGATTTGGATGTATGGATTGCTTACTATTTTATTTTTATTGTGAGGGCACATAGTTTCACAAGGGATAGGTAACATTATTAGACTTTTCTGATAGATTAAGTATTCAAGCCTCGGGTGAATTAGTTTTCGAGGCTAGGATTGTTATAATCATGTTGTTCATGTGTTGGATATATGAAAATTGGGCATAAGTACGGGAAGTATATTTGACTGCATATGCTAGAGCTTAATTGTCGCTATCAACCATGATCATGGGTGTAGTGTGTCGTGAATGTGTGGCTTGTAGGGTACTTGAGGAGGAAGTGTTTAGTTGTTCACTCGGGGGCGGAATATATTTAAGTGTGGGGTGTTGATATCGTGCTATAATTTTATATATTTTGACGTTATTCACCTTACTTGTTTGTTATTTGGATGCTAATTCGTGCGATGATTAAGCTCAATTGAGTTTATTTTACATATAGGAATACTTGGATATGAAGTGGAGAAACACTGCACGAAATGGTACCTCGAAGGCACAAAATAGAGCAATAAAAGTAGACATTGCAAGGCCATGAAAAGTTGGCGCCTTTGATGGCGCCTTGCAGTGTATGTTGACGCCTCTCATGGCGCCTTGCAATATATTTTGGCATCTCTGACGATACTTATCCGAGCCATTTTTATTTTCTCCTTAATTTTGGACGTGTACACTTTAGCCTTACCTTATAAATACCTCCTGAAGTTAGTTTTTAGATAGGAGAGACATTATTGGAGAGGCAAAAGGCTACGGAACACATGTAGTTTAATGCTTTTGAATATTATTATGATTGTTTATACAATTATGAGTAGTTAAACTCATTGTCTAGAGTTTGATGAACCTATTGGAGGATGAATTCTTATTACGTTTTAATATAATGTAGCCTTTGGATTTCTCTACTTGTTTAACTACTGTTTATTTCAGTTGATTGAATGACCATCGATTGATTGTGCTTATTTATTATGTATTGCTTGCAAAAGGGTACATATTTAGGTAGTTATTGAACAACATCACTCCTAACGTATGTAAGAAATCAATATGGAGGGTTTAAATGTTGGATTAGAAATAACGAAACCTTAGTATGATCTTAGTAAGCGGTGAACTAGTGCCAGCTAGCGTAGTTCGAGAGAATTACGCTCGAAAATTGTGGTAGTTGCTCGAAAGAGAATTACGACGCCCAAAGTACTCACGATCGGTAGAGAATAATTAGGCAAGATTATAAAAGACGTAGCGGGAAAGATTCCGACAATTGAAAAAATCATAACTATTTTGTCTCCAATCCTTAGTATCTTTGGTTGATAATTTACTACTTTAATTAGTTAGTTATTTTGTTAGAAATAAAATCTCAATCTTTATAACTTCAGAATTTGTTCAAACTTGTCTTCTTAGTGATAGTAAACAGTAGTAGCAAAACCTTAGTTTTCTGTGGGATTCGACTCTCGACTCTTAAACAAGATTATATTTGCAATGACCACTTAGTCCTTTTTATGAGACATAGTTGGGCGTGATCAATCCGTATTTTGAAGTTTTTGTATACCTATTAAAAGATATTATATATTATAAAACAAATTTAAGTTGTCAAAATGATATATCAATATTCGGGGCGTGATTAGCTAACAATTGTTTGCTATCCAATAAATTTTGAAAGTTTGAGTTTGCGAGGATATTATTTCTAGCCACTTTTTTGGTTTCGTCATAGTCATTCCAGGACAATATGGTTGTCAGTATTAAATGTTGGACCATGGTACATTCCTAGTATTGTTTAAACAAAAAAGGGTCAAAAATACTCTAACGTATTGAAAATGGTTCAAAAATATCCTCCGTTAATATTTTAGTCCGCAAATATCCTTAATGTTTATTTTTGGGCTCAAACTTATCCATATATCTAACTGAAGGGTCAACAATACCCCTAACGTATTGAAAATGGCTCAAAAATATCCTTTGTTAACCTTTTGGTCCGCAAATGCCCCTAACGTTTGTTTTTGAGCTCAAACTTACCCCTATATCTAACAAACTAACCTAGTCAAATTTTTGACTTTAACTTCACCATGTGTCATTTTCTTAGTCTGCCACGTATATTATTTGTATTAAATAAACACACCTGTATCTTTTAAAATACTCAACGACCCTGACCCGCTCCTATATGTTTGGACGGTCGGCTAAAAATATTTACATTCGCTAGTTAAATATAAAAAATATAGAATGATTATATATAAAATATGTATATTATACATTAATATTTTAATATATATTTTACATGATATTATTTTTGGAATAATTATACGGTATAGTTTTTCCTTCAAATTTTTGCAGATCTTAACAAGTTTAACAAATACAAATTTTAATTTGCAAACATAAAAATGATAATGTTCTATTTATATGATTCTAAAGGAGAAACAAAGAAACAGATGGAAAGAAAATTATTTAAAACCTTTAATTATATACATATCCAACTGCTTAGCACATTAATGGACTTCACATGATCTTTTCAATGGGAACTAATAGTGTTTTAACATATAACGATAGAGCTAAAATATTAAAAATAATTGTCGTTCCATTGTCAGATTTGCTTAATAAATTCGAGTTATAGAGCATAATTAATAGAGAAAACTACACGGTATAATTTCTCCTAAAAATAATATCATGTAAAATATTTATTAAAATATTAATATATAATATACATATTTTTATATATAATCAATGTACATTTTTATATATATTTAAATAGCAAATATAATTATTTTTAGCCGACGTCCAAATATATAGGAGTGGGTCAGGGTCGTTGGGTATTTTAAAAGATACAGGTGGGTTTATTTAAAATAAATAATATACGTGGCTGGTTAAGAAAATGCCACATGGCAAAGTTAAAGTTAAAAAATTGACCAGGTTAGTTTTGTTAGATATAGGGATAAGTTTGAGCCCAAAAATAAATGTTAGGGGTATTTGCGGACCAAAAGATTAACATAGGATATTTTTGAGTCATTTTCAATACGTTAGGGGTATTGTTGGCCCTTCTGTTAGATATAGGGGTAAGTTTGAGCCCAAAAATAAACGTTAGGGGTATTTGCAGACCAAAAGGTTAACAGAGTTTATTTTTGAACCATCTTCAATACGTTAGGGGTATTGTTGGCCCTTCTGTTAGATATAGGGGTAAGTTTGAGCCCAAAAATAAACGTTAGGGGTATTTGCAGACCAAAAGGTTAACAGAGTTTATTTTTGAACCATCTTCAATACGTTAGGGGTATTGTTGGCCCTTCTGTTAGATATAGGGGTAAGTTTGAGCCCAAAAATAAACGTTAGGGGTATTTGCAGACCAAAAGGTTAACAGAGTTTATTTTTGAACCATCTTCAATACGTTAGGGGTATTGTTGGCCCTTCTGTTAGATATAGGGGTAAGTTTGAGCCCAAAAATAAACGTTAGGGGTATTTGCAGACCAAAAGGTTAACAGAGTTTATTTTTGAACCATCTTCAATACGTTAGGGGTATTGTTGGCCTTTTCCGTTGTTTAAAATAATTCAACTCATACATGAATAGTAGTGTTCCAGAATGGAAAAAATGAATATTGCCCTCTAGTAATTAACAGATGATACGCGTTAATGGTTAGTTAATTATTTTATATGAGTTATGATGTAAATTAAGAGTCCACCAAACTGTATAGAGAATCTGGTTCTCTATCAATCCCAGGAACACAGTAGTGAGTAAATAACACAATGATACTTACGTGAAAAACTCCTAGCTCACGGGATTAAAAATCACGACCTTCACTCGTAGGATTTCAACTTCACTAACTGAGCAACTTTTAGATTACAATCTATTGTAACCTAGGAATAAACTCTTAATCTCCCACCTACTTACAATAATTGTACTGCAAGCCTCTTTGTAACAACTCTATTACAAAGCTAACCACTTGACTAACTCTAGTCAAAACAACCACAAAGTTTATGGTTTATAGAGTGTCCTACGAGATGCTTCTAAATAAGCTGAGTAAGAGTTACAAGTGAATAACATAAATAAATTAAGACACAACAATACTAAGGACACACGATGTAATCAATGCTGGAATCTGGTCCTTCGTTATGATGCTATTTTGTTCTTCAATGTCTTTGAGAGAATGAAGGTGGTTGCACACTTGAGAGTAAATTATGTTTTAGGGTTTGCAAGTGTGTGTTGTCCCTTGCCTCATGCTGGTAATATATAAGTGAGGTCATCAAAGATGATGCAAGGGAGTGTTCGATACACAACATGCTTCGATAGTGCTGTTGTACTATTGTGTGTGCAGTGCAGCAATTTTAACAGCTGTAAGAGTTGACTTGTACTGAGACCGCTGGAACTGATATATATTTGTTTCCTATGTTGTTCCCTTAACTGATTTCATTAAAACTTGTGCCAGACATTTGACTTGTTGTTCTGAACGTGGAGAGGCTAGTTGTATCAGGTTTCTTATTTGGTTCTCATATGAAATATGTTAAATCATCAAGACAAAAGGCACGTTAACTTATCAAGTTATGATCTATGTACTTTGAAATGTCATTAACATGACCATGGTTAAGGGCAAATCTAGTTATGTTTTCATCACGACTAAGTAAAAATCTTGGAGCAAATAAAAGTTTTAAGGAAGTCATTGTGAAAAGTTGACAAGTGATATGTGTTTGGTACAAAGAAAACTGTTATTCACAGGAAATACCTTTTATGAAAATTACGGGGTTCACTTATTTTCTAATGTTTAATTTGGGATTGAATATACTTTTTATATTACTAAAGATTGATAATAATTTTAACAAAATAGAACAATATTTTTTTGAAAACTTTGAGATTAAAGATGATAATAATATTTAAGTGTTAGTTGAAGCAAGTGATATAGAGTACTGCAAATTGATAGATATAAAGAAAATGACTTCCGTCCATATAGAAGTTTAAGATCTCATCTTAATAAAGAGAAAAAAAAAGTTTAATTACCTGCTCTAAATTAATATCTATATAATTAATACTCCTATTTCGTCCGTCTTTGTTTTTTACATTGGTCAAGTACAATAGTTACCAGACAGTTGGTTCTTCTTTGGTCCTACAATTTTATTTAATTGATGAGGTCTATTTCACCTCCAAGATAGAAATATAATGGGATAACCCTAGGCTGTCTCTCATATGAAAGTAATTGAACCTAGGCAAAATCAATCCTTCTAATACTTTCGGCGTACAAGTCTTTGTCATACATTTTTCATCGTCCTTAATCTTGTTTTTAACAGAGATATATTGGAGAAAAATCCAAGGTACATACATGTTCATTGGCTTATAAATTATAATATCTTTCAATTCAAAACCTAGCTAGACAAGTATATGAGTCAGTGTTCGTCACGTAAAAATTATTTTTAGGGGTAAACATGTAATATATTTAGCCAGTACTCTTTATGGTGTAGGGCAAAATGGTCAATTAACTTTTGATGGACTTTTTCGGAATTTAACTTTTTGACTTAAGACTTTTCACTTATAATATAGTATGATATCATATGATAATTGGCTTTACAATTATGTAGCAAACCAATAGAGCTCGAGCAAATATTGCCCATAAATTGAGATTCTTGGCTTGGACCAATTTTGCAGATCAAGATTTGTTTATTTAACACCATCGGTAGGTGTACAGTGTACTCTAATTTACTATAAAATGCGCTGGTTCTTTTGCAAAAAAAAAAAAAAAAAAAAAAAAAAAAAAAAAGGAAGAAGAAGAAAAAAAAAAGAAAAAACCCGAACCAGGAACATCACCTTGAGAAATGCCTCAATGTGAAGAAAGATAGAATAAAACATGCATATATAGTTTTCTTATTTGTTGTTTTATATATAAAAGAGCTTCACTAATTTGGATTTAGCTCACAGGATGTAGCAAAAACTGTTGCTTGAAAGAGGAATCGAAGGTACACAACTTTTGAGAGTTGATGGAAACACATGAATTGAGTGATATACCAACTTACCAAGCCAGTCACACTAATATTGTCGTATGACAAATTTATTTTTAACTTATCTGATTCGTTTTTCGTCACGTAAACATTTAACGATCAAACTTTTCCAGAAAACTTAATGCATAACGACTTCCTTCTGTTTTTGTCATCTTTAGAGTTAGTACCTACTATGAGCTAGCAAAAAAACGTTATGCACCTATAACTTTAATCCATGATTATATCAAACCAAAAGCTATTCGATTTCCGTTTTCTTTTATGTTTTATTTATCTGAAGGATGAACAAAAGTTAACATTTGCATGAAAACAAACTTACATGCACTTGACGTCATATCAACTTATTAACTGATGATAACATGAGGTGATCAGAATGCATTACTTAAGTTTTTTATAACAATTTATGTGCAAAACACATATTGCACGTGTTTAATCCTGAATTCGGATAACAATTAAATTTGTGCGCGATTTTAAGGATACGTAGTTTGATTCAATACAAACAATTAGGTGTATCAGATAAATGAATTAAGGACGAAATAAGCGATCAAACCAGTTATAATGTTATGGCTTAGCCTGAACCTAGGTTGAACAGTAACTATGCCCTCGATTGGACCCGTTGTTCGAGCCCAGTTATGAATGAAGAACAGAACAATTAAATAAGAACTTTAGCAGTAGCTAGAAAGAAAAAAATGAATTTGTATTGCTTTGATTCGTGTGTTACAAAAGAAAACTTCCCCTTTATATAGTAGGAGAGTTTCATCCCTAGTATAAGTCTGAAAAAGATAAAAATCTTCCTTTCTCGTTAATTATTGATCCGTAACCGACATCGAGCGAGATCTACGTCGTGATATCCGGTTAGGTGCGAATATCACGGCCCTCTATCCGTCGTGTGTTACTGGTGTTTTTCGAGATTTTAGAACTCGTTCTGGGTCCGTGGTACGTCGCTTTATCATGCCCGATGATGAGCACGTCGTTCACCTTTCATGGATCTCGATACGAAGGGCTCCAGCCTCGATTTCAATCTCGTGCGTCCATGATCTTCTTCCGTTTTCTTCAACAGGAAATCGGGGTATGCATTACCCCCGATTTTACCCGTATATAGATAGTCCCCTCGTTTTCCGGAGAATAGGTCTACCGAAATGATGGGAAACGATAGATGAACCCCGATTCCTTCCTTCATGTGCTACAACTGAGATGACGGGTAAATCGAAACGTCCCATCAGTCAGGTTGTTCTGACTTCAGACACATGTCAGTCACCGGCTGGTTGCCTTCGAATGTGAAACGTCGCACATTGATTGTTTTCCCCCTATAAAAGCTTCGACCTTTTTCACTTCTTCCACTTTCCGATTCTAGATTTTACCCTCGAACTCTCCAACGGCTTTAAACTTCTCCAAATCTTCATACATTGTTCTTTGAACCTTCATATCTTCATCTTCAATCCTCATACATTTTTTATCCTTCAACTAGACCTTCATACCATCTTTAAATCTTTATATTTTTCTTCAAACCTTCATATTCTTCTTCAGACCTTCATATTTCCCAGATTACAATGGCCAAAACCTATAAGTCAGTGCCTTAGCAGGTTGCTCCTTCATCTTCCCAGCCGGCTGCAGATATCGAGGTGGCCATTCCCAAAGTGGCTCAGGAGCCCCCCCCATGAAGAGCTTCATACCCGAGGGCTGCTCTATCGAGAATGACTTCAATGATGAGAAGGCCTCTAGTCAACAAGACCGAGGTGAGGGAGCATGGAGATACATATGCTCCTTTACTGAAGAAACCCTACCTATAGTCCGAGCAGACTGTAAATGGGAGGGTAAGGACGTGGTCGTCCCCGGGCCCGATGAAGATATTACTACTCACGTGAAGGGTATTTGAGTGGTTACACTTACCCCTTCACACTCCCCGGTAGACCCCATAGTCCTCGCTTTCTGCAAATGGTACAAGGTGTGCCTTGGAAAAATCCACCCATCCTTCTGGAGGATCGTGATCCTTTTACGCCATTTCGTGAATAATACTAAAGACCCTCGATTCACCCTCGGCCATCTACTCTGCTGATACAGTCCCTGAATCTTCGGGGGGACTGATCAAGCTCGTTCGCCGAGCAAGCAAGTCTTCTTTCTCGACTGAGGTTGGTAGGGGGTTCGTTTGGGTAAAAACTGAAGACCTGATCCCTCTCGAGTTTTTGCCGTTCCCTGATAAGTGGAACGTATCTCGTAAGTATTATCTTTCTTGAGTATTCACTTCTTTTTATTTATTCTCTCATTGCCTGTGTTTGTTGTCGTGCACCTGTTGCCCAAGTTCCTAATGCAATTTCCCAATTCAAGGAGTGCATCGAGAGGATCTACAAGTATATGCCATACTCCGAGCACGTATGGAGCAAGCTCTCGAAGGGCAAATGGGAGGCCCGATCCCATGGTGAGGTTCTTTCCTGAGTAATCACTTCCACGTCTTTATCTTACACAGTGCTAACTCTTTCTCCTTTCTCACAGGTTTGCCTAAGGCCGTAGAACTTAGGCCATTGGATAAGGACGAGGATCCAACCTCGCCCCCTGAACCCTCCATTCCAGGGCAACTCGGGGTTGCTGCGAAGGACGAGAAGAATAAGAAGAATAGAAAGTCCTCGGGTTCCCCGGACGCTAAGGAGAAAAAGAAAACGGTGACCAACCGAGTCTAGAATCCCAAAAAGAGCACCAAGTCCAGGGTACCGGACTCCGATTCTCTCTATCGGCTCAGGGACGAGCCCAAAGATGATGACCTCTTTGTTGTTCATGGATCGACCCTTAATGAGAGGGAGCAAGCAACTACCAATAAAGAGGTTCATGAGATCAGCCCCCTCTAATTCGGGAACCAGAAGGAGAGACGGAGGTTACGGCCCCTAGGAAGCCACTCATGTCCCGAAGGAGGCGAGCGGTGTCATTGACCTCATGAAGACACCCTCCTATACCGAGTCCATACTCGAAGAGGCTGGCGCAGGGTCCAGACGACGCCCTTAGCACATTTTTCGACGGCATGGATATGGCCGCACTGGAGGATTTTTTCGGGTTTGATCACCTAGAGGTCCCGAAGAAGGATGTCCCATTGGGAGCGGGCAGACCGAGTTCGATCCCAAAACTAGTAAAGCAATTTCCTGCTCCGAGCGTGGACCCTGAGTGCAAAATAATAGTCATTCATACAATACCGGAGGATGCCCGGGTTCTGTCTGCTTCGGCGGGCGTAGCCAGCTACCTTTGATGCTTGGTGACCGAGGAGGATCAGGCAAAGATTAAAAAGGTGGGCACGTCGAGCCTCTTCAATGAGGCACAACAGGCGTTGAATCGGGTAAAGCGTCAGCCATTTGTATCCCTTTTGTGAATCTCACTTTGGTTTTTGATGTCCTCTACTAACTTCATTGTTTTTCAGGCTTCAGTGCTTCACTATGAAATCTACCTCCGGTACCGCTTGTAGATTAACCAGCTCGAATTCGAGCTCAAAGAGCAGGTCTAGAAGAAGGACATGTACATGGCTCGTAGTAAGCAGCAGGACGAGGTCCTCAAAGACCTCCCTATTCTCCAGGCCGAGCTGCGAAAATCCTAGAAGGAGGCCTCGACCCTGAAGCGGGAAGACGCCGACCTAGTTGAGAAGGTTAAGATCTTTGAGGTTAAAAACGAGCAGCTAGTCGTGGTGACTAACAATACAACTTCATAGGTCAAGAGAAGATAAACATGATCGACAAGTTTCGGGCTGAGATGGACGAGGTCAATGCCACAACCGAAGTGCGGAAGGTCAAGATAGACCTGCTGGCTTCGGAGAAGGAAGCTGAAAGGGTGGAGCTGGCATCGGTCGAGAACCAACTCCGGTTGGTGAAGGACAAAGCCGATAAGTGATATCGGCTAAATAATTATCTCAGGGCACATCTGAGTTCGGTCGTCTCGGAACGGGATGCTCTCGGACAAGAATATGTCGCATTGGGGTCCAAATTGGATGCAACCTCTGTCGATGCCGAGGAAATGATGGCCAAGTATAAGGCCAATGTGGAGGTAGCCGAGACCCACTTAAAGACGAAGACTGAGTAATTAAAATGGCTATCCCGGAGAGGGACCCTCGAAGAGATCCATGCCCGAGGTTTTGACCTATCGGCCGAGATTGAAGAAGCTAGGAGGCTTGAGGCCGAGTCAAATGAGCTCTACGAGCCTAAGTGTCCCGAAGGCTCTGAGAGTTTCAAGGGCTCCGATGGTTCTGGCAACGAGTCGGGCCCCGGTATAGACCAGTCGTAGATACCTTAGTATTTTTTCAGTTTTTCCTTATGTATTTTTAAAAATTTATTTTGAGGCCGTTCTATAGGGCCTTTGTAAAAATATTTTGGAGTATATAAAATTTTCCCCTTTTCTGGCAATACTGTGTCTTAACTTTTTCAGCATCTACTTGCAATTTCTATTTCTGTATTGTTTTTGATGCCTTAGCATAAAATCAGATGTAGTTCTAGAGCATTCGTTTTTCGGAAGTTCGAACGGAGCTTGACTTTGATGCAACTTTGGTTTACTTGTGGCTTAGAACCCTCGGTGAGACCGAAGGATTTTAAGATGC
Source organism: Nicotiana otophora (assembly GCA_000715115.1). Lineage (NCBI taxonomy): Eukaryota > Viridiplantae > Streptophyta > Magnoliopsida > Solanales > Solanaceae > Nicotiana > Nicotiana otophora. Next base: position 19,561 of record AWOL01S0081331.1, on the reverse strand, counting down.
TTAAGTGTTTTTAGATGATGTTTTGCTGAGGGTAACCGTTTAGTAGGTTTCGAATATTCGTAAGGGCCTTACGTTTTGGTTAGAGACTTCGGACATCTCCGGCCTATTTTTAGGGTGTTTGTAGCCTCATATATTCGGGTACTGCATAGTAGGTTTGGTACCTTTGGGATTCGGAAGCTCGGGTCGTCCGATTTTTCATCGGACGACAGTCCCCGCGTAGGGGTAACCCGTGGGATTGACAGTCCTCGAGCAAGGGTAGCCCATGGGCTTTAGGATCTAGGATCGAAGAAGCAAAATGTGTAGTAACAATGTTTAAGGGAAGTAGAAATTTCTATCACTGTTTAATATGTAAGGTTCATGGTTGAAGGCGCATAAAACTTGTGTCGTGGCTAGAGTGGACTATGTGGGCATGGTTCATATGACCGTTTGGACCTTACAATGAATTCTAACCATCCAGCCTTAGCTTTTAGCACATAACATATTCGTTTTCCGTTGCCAAAGATCTTAACCTGGGGGTAATGGCCCCCAATATTCGAGGTTGAACTCGTGATCTGATGTAAACAACTATTGATTCCGATTTAAAACCGGTCTTTAAATCTAAGGTAGCACGTTTTACTATTGCCTCGTTAAAAACCTTACCGAAAAACCTACTTTGAGACAAAACTGGTTCAAGGAAAAAGAGTTTAACATATGCTTTTGGACCTAATATCCATATTTGTCCTTAGTTGATTACCTGCATACGTTAGTCCGATTTATAATATGATTAAAAACAAATTAACTTTGGATATTTGGCAGTAGTACCACTTTATGTGTGCAACGTTCCAGTTATTTGGTAGTTATACGTCATTTCTCGCTTCGAGTTTATATGAGCCTTTGTCGGTTATTCTGACAACTCGATATGGTCTTTCCCAAATCGGGTGTAGTTTTCCTTCGTTTAGGTTCCTGGTGTGCAGTGTTACATTTCTCAACACCAAGTCCCCGACTTGAAAGTGTTGGAGGCTGGCTCTTTGATTGTAATACCTTTTTATCCGCTGCTTCTGGGCGGCTAACCGAACCAGGGTGGCCTCCTGCATTTTATCTAATAGTTCCAATCTCGTGATCATGGCCTCGCTGTTTTGCTCTTCGGTCGTATATTAGAACCTGAGGCTTGGTTCTCCCACCTCGATAGGTATTAAGGTTTCGGCTCTGTAGACCAATAAAATGGGGTGGCCCCGGTGCTCGATTTCGAAGTCGTACGGTATGCCCACAGGACTTCGGGAAGGATCTCCTTCCATTTCCCTTTCGAACCGATTAACTTCTTTTTCGGGTTTTGAAGTATAGTCTTGATCGTTCATTCATCCAGCCCGTTCCCACTAGGATGATAAGGCGTTATCTTCTTGATATTATGATCTTCAAAAAACTTACTCACCTTGCTGCCGACGAATTATTTTTCGTTGTCACAAACTATCTCGGCTGGTATCCCAAATCGGCATATTATGTGGTCCCAGATGAAGTCAATGACTTCTTCTCTCGGACCGTTTGGAACGCTTGGGACTCAACCCGTTTGGAAAAATAATCACAAATAATATGAATTGAGCCTTACCGGGTTCCCATGGAAGGGGACCAACGATGTCCATTCCCCACTTCATAAATGGCCACGATGATAAGATCGAGTGGAGCATTTCTCCCGGTTGATGGATCATTAGGGCGTGTCTTTGGAACTCGTCGCATTTCCGTACGAAGTCCTTTAGTAATGACCCGACTTGTCATTTTAAGACTTTACGCCTCGTTCAGTGACTTAAGGTCTTAAGCAGCCTCGCAATATGTATTATGACCCACGTGTGTGGTCGAGTTTGATTTACGGATGATTCAGAGTGATTTGGGATACTTAGCCCCTAAGATAGAAGCTTAAGTCTTAGGATTTTGACTGTAGTCAAAATTGTGTGAAAACGACTCCAGAATGGAGTTTCGTCGGTTTCGTTAGCTCCGTTGGGTGATTTTGAACTTAGTAGCGTGTCCGTACTATGAATTTGAGGTCTGTAGCTGATTTAAGCTTGAAATGGCGAAAGTCAAATTTTTGGAGTTTTGGACCGGAAGTGGACTTTTTGATATCAAGGCCAGAATGTGATTCCGAGAGTTGGAACAATTCTGTTATGTTATTTGGGACTTGCCTGCAAAATTTGACGTCATTCCGGGTTGGTTTGATAGGTTTCGGCACGCGTTTTTGAAGTTGGATATTTGGGAAGTTCATGAGTTTGATTCATGGTGCGGTTCGTAGTTTCGACGTTGTTTGATGTGATTTGAGACCTCGAGCGAGTGCGTGTTAGGTTATGGAACTTGTTAGTATGTTTGGACGGGGTCCCGAGAGCCTCGGGTGAGTTTCGGATGGGCTACGGGTCATTTCCCTCCTATTTTAAACTGTTGTTCTATCTTCTGGTGTTCTTCATCGCGAACGCGAAGAGTATCTCGCGTTCGCAAAGTGTTACTGCTGACCACCCCATATTTCTTCTTCGCGTTCGCGTTCATAAAGGTTTGCCTTTTTCCTCCATCGCGTTCGCGATTAGCCACTTGCGTTCGCGAAGCTCTTCATGGCAGCCTCATATTTCTTCTTCGTGTTCGAGTTCAACGTCTCGCGTTTGCGTAGTTCCATCCCTTGTTCTGCACATTCGCACTTCTTCCCTCGCATTCGCGAAGGGTTTTTCCGGACAGCCTTACCTTCCTTCTTCGCGAACGCGAGCCTTTCTCCGCGTTCACGAGCCTTGACTTGCAGAGCTCGGTTTTGAGCGATTCCTTGTGGGTTTTTCAAGCAAATCGATTGGGTAAGTGTTCTTCACCTAGAATCTATTTATTTCCATGATTCTATCTTTATGTTTATCATTTAAATTGTGTTTTGAGTTGAGGAAAAGGGTGGTTTTTGAAGAACATTTTCAAAATGAAAAATCACGTTTTGAGGGACGAAATGGTATCGGAATTTGATATAATTGATATGGTTGAACTCGTATCGGAATGGGTGTTCGAATTTTATGAAACTTATGTCGGGTTCCGAGATGCAAGCCCCGCGTTGACTTTTGTTGACTTTTTGGAATAAAATTTTAAGTCGATGTATTATTATCCGGAATTATTTCCGATGAATTTTAATGAAGTTATACAATTAATTTGGATAGATTTGAACAGCCCGGAGGTCAATTCAAGCAAGAAGGCGATTTTGGAATATCGGCATAACTTCAAAGAGATAAGTGTCTTGCTTAACCTAGAGTGGGGGAATTTCCCCTTAGGCATTGAGTCTTATGTGCAATTTGTGTAATTGAAAATCATGTACGCGAGGTGACGAGTACGTACTTGGTTTATATGTGCAAATTTTATTGAGTTAAAGTCTTGAGCATATTGTGTAGTAAATTGAATAATTGTTGGCATATATTTAATCATCTACTTGTCGTGCCTAAATCCTTGTTGTTGACTCTGTTGTTATATGACAATTTGATGTGATTGTTATTTGATTATTTATGAATTTTTGTGAATTTGCTGGATTGATAATTATTGGAATTTAATTTCATTTTGGATTCCCCCCTTCAAATAATTAATTAAATGAGCTTAAGAAGAGGTGTTTATATAATTATTGAAAATTTGATTTTTATGAAGACTTTGCTTTATATTGAGTAATTTCTATCTCTATTGATTGTTTTTGAGTGTTGTACACATTGTATGGAGCTTTTGGCTATTTTTTGTGAAATTAATTGACTTGATTGTAGCTTTGGAATTTGGTTGTGGCCATTGGGCAAATTGTGATATGAATTGATATTTTGTTATGTTGTTGTGATAATTTTCCGTGTAAATTCTTGTGTTGTGTGAGTTGTTATTTTGGGGAGATAAGGATGGCATTTCACTGTTGATATTATGTGGGTATAAGGGTGGCATTTCGCTGTTGTTGTATTTGTTGGAATATTGTCTGGACGGAGCGATAAGGGTGGCTATTGATATTGTCTGGGCGGAGCGATAAGGGTGGCTATTGTCAGGGACGATATGTGATGATGTGAGGTTGTGGTGTTAATAATTTTTATGTGATGTTGTGATTTTCTTGTGTTTATTTTTTATACCTTGTGCAATTTGTCTTGTTGTTGGTAAATTGATAACAATCTGATTTATGTTGAAATTGAGAGCATGTGGCTATTGCCAGGCAGATTATAAAAAGAAATGTGGGCACGAGATGC
>AWOL01S0081325.1:9989-23785 GCA_000715115.1 Nicotiana otophora | reverse complement strand
AAGTTACCTCAAAGAGAAGGTGTTAGGCACTCCTCGAGGTCCACAACTGTGGGTCCCGGCCGAACTTAAGATTATGTGGATTATGATTAAGCTAGGTGATCAAGTAAACAAAGGGAATTCAGAAGTCACAGAACTTTATTACAACATGATTAATACAGGTCTTAGTGCGAATATAAGGATACAACTATTTAGATCTAATAACAATATATAAAGAGGAGGGGGTCCTAAGTTTTTTAGCCTAAAGGAACACCCCGTGCAACATGAATAATACTTCGTAATTTTCCCAAGATGGGGTGTTACTCAAATTATTCAGCGAGCACAGACTATCATCTTCTCCTACCCGATTACTATGTTAAAGTTGTTACCTAAAGCGCATTAATTCAATTATAGGTCGTACCTTATGCGTGCACTACCTGTTCCATACCTATGGTCCATGAGGGAATTGGACCTCTATATAGGGTGGTTTTAGACTTAAACTTAGGCTGCTCAAAATGATAAAACTAGGCGATAGACAAAACACATTGGACTTCAAATATGGCAATAAAGGGGGCTCGAGTTTGCCTCTGCACTTAAGCAGTAAATGCACGCAAACACATATGCCAATCAGGAATCTGCATAATCCTATAGACATCCTTTCTAGGCAATCAAAGTATGCAAGTAATTTCAGATGCAGGATCTAGCTTGTAGATAGCATCATGCGGGTATCATAGGCTAATTGTTGAGATTGTTAAGTTACCAATCCTATATGTGTGATGCCTAAATGATCTACGCAGTTTGGTACAACGAAATCTGCTAGGGAAAGAGTCACAAAATTATTCATACGACGTGCATGAAGCAGTGTTTGAATGGTCTAACATTAACCAATTATAACGAAAACTTATATCCTATAGGCAGGATCTCTAATGCATAGTACTTCAGAGCTTGTTTTATTTATACTTAGTCCTATAAACAAAATTTCTAATGATCAATATGGTACAATAGCAAATGAAGTGATCAAACATCCTATAGGCATAATTTCTAGTGAATAACTGAAGCGAATTGAAGGCAAATTCATATGTTCCTATAGGCAGGTTTCTAGTATATTCAAAAGTAATCATGCAAGTTGAAGGGGTGCTTACTCCCTATAAGCATGCTGTCTATAAACACGTAGCAGTAGACATAGCATTTGAACTCAATGATTAATAGTAAACAAGTAATGTGTGTTTGTGCTTCCCCTAATGTCATGATCTCTACAATGCTCATGTAATCGAACAACACATATAGCAAACATATTACCAAGTCCTATAGGCATGTTATCTACACATTGCCCATAGATATTAAATTCTACCCATTCTCTTTTTACTAACACCCCAATTGTTTATACAAAAATTATTACAGGCCCAATAATGAATAACAATATTACATAACAGTGAACCGACCCACAGTAGGCCCAAATAAAATAACTAAATACCCAGCCTTACTGGGCCTTTAATAAAGAGCCACGTTCAATACACGATTATGGGTCCATAGAAGAGCCTATACCAATTTAATGAGCCACAGCACCAAGTGTTGCACCACTTGGAACAACCAATATAGATATACAGTACATGAGAGGGAAATAGAGTATTAGGGACAGTTTTGGAGGTTGAAAGAATGACTAGGACCAAGCCCTAGTGTGTCAGAGTTCACAAGGGTCTCAATTAGACCCCGAGCAGTGCTCACACTAGGGAGGTCGACAATAGAACCTAGATAGCCTTGGCTTTCAGCTGGTTAAGAATGAGAATTAAGAATAGCATGAGTAACAAATAAGGAGAGTGGATAGTGATAGAGGGACAGAAATAAAGTACTACACCAAGTTAAGCACACAGAGCAACTAAGCAAGCAGGCTATCAGGTTCAGCAAGACAGCAAAGCACCACGTAGATAGTCTCATATTGAAAAAAATTGGGGAAGCAACAAGTTTGCAAGATATACATAGATTATCATTCATGACATTAAACCAATTGAGACCTAAGAGGTTTGGATTAAGCTAAGCATGCATCTTAGGGACATACTAATCAGTATTTAGACATTGTGATAAACACTGGAAGAGGCAAGATATCAAATGAACAAAAATAGACTGGAAAAACATATTAGCATGGAAGCAAGATCATAGTTGAGGAAGGAATGAATGTTTATCTTAAAATAATAAGTTATGCTAGGGATCGGGATAGCAAGGAAAATATGTTTAGAGTAAACCTTAAAGCAGTGTTCCATATAGTTGTGGCTAGTACACAAAGAACAGTCAATCAGACAAAAGACTCGGCACTATATGATTCATTCAAAGTAGAGGGATATTTCCATAGAGTTGTAGTAGTATCCAAAGCAAGGTATGAAGAAATTCTATAACTAACAACATATAGTCACAACAGTCAGATTTAGATCAAAATAGGCGCGCATTGAAACTCAAAACTGAAACATATTTAGATGCTAGAGGTATAGAACTGATTCCGGAAGAAAATAAATAACCAACATAGAAGTGCAGACCATAGTGAAGAACACATACCAGCCTAATACAAACTAAGGACAAAGCAGTAAACTATCTCATACATTCAACTATCATAGGATAACAAAAGAGTATTGAGCATTATCATAATAGTGCAATAACAGGGATTCACAACTAAATCATACTCATATAATTCAACGCATATAGGTATGCAAAAGGAAAGAAAGAAAATTAACATTGCAGGGGTTAAAAGCACTAACCAGTAGCAAAATTATATGAACAAAAGAATAGTAAAGAGCTTAATAGCAAGAACCTTAGATCTCTGATGCTTCAAAGTTCACAAGAGCCTCGAGAAGGGCTCTGAGCAGTGCTTGCATCAAAGGAGGTCGTTTAATGGCCTTGGCTTTCAGACGGCCCAGAATTCAACAATTTCACAAAATATTCGAGTGTAATAGAGTGAATGAGTAAGTCAAAGAGGAGAATAATGAGAATAATAGCAGTGATTAGGAGATTCCAAAGTCTGTTCAAGGGGTTTTAGGGGAGGGGTTTATATAGTAGCAGATTTAACACATAAAATAGGGAAACACGGTACATTAAACATGGAATAAGGAAAATATGGCATGCCGGAATTAATTAGAGTCAATTTAGGGCAAATAATACATAGAATAGGATGTTCAGTAAATTAAACGGAGAATAAGGAAAAATAATATGCGAAAAACACTTAAAATAAGGGAATACAATAGATTGAATAGAGAATAAGGAAAATATAGCATGCGAGAATCAATCAGAGTCAGTTTTAGGGCAAATAACACATAAAATAAGGAGGTACAGTAGATTAAATAAAATATTAAGGAAAATATCAGTCAAACACAAGAAAGTGAAGAATATCAATCGAAAATCGGTAAAGAAAAAAAGGGAAGTCTCAAACCCTAATTGGAGCTGACGACTGGAATCGAACCAATAATGCAAGAATCGTTCAATATAACATGTATATAGACAAAAGATCGTCCAGATCTTCACAGAATCAAAGTAAATTGGTCCGTTCTTGAGAAGTAGTTCTTGCCAAAAATAGGGCAAGAACTAAGTGATACCATAAACATGCGTATAATGATAGAGTAACACAAAATAGGTAAGTAAATTATGGATTGATTCCGTTTGGGTTGGAATCGGAGAAGGTTAGGGATATAGCATCTAGGGTTTAACAGAGGTGGGTGGAGAGATAAGAGAATGGTAAGGTGGATGGGCAGGGGAAAATGGGTCTTTAGGGTTTAGAGTGAGGGGTAATACAAAACGGGTAGGTTAATTATAGATTGTTGATCATTTAAGATCAACGGACAGGATCACAAGGGAAACGGGGCGAGTTATTTGAGACGGGTTCCGTCCGGGTTTGAGACTAAGGGTCGTTTGGCTTTGGGCTGGAATGGACTGGGCTAAAGTTTGGGTAGTTTTGGGCCACCAATGTGGTCCAAAATTGGTTAGAATGAGCTATTATTTAAATACCCAAAACTTTATCAAAATAATTTATAAAAACAATGCTAAATAAATAAAAATATTATTTATGCACTGAAATGCTTAAAATAATAACTTAGTATTATAAAAAAAATATAAAATATGCTATGTTTACATAAATAATATAAAATAAAGAGCCCTTATGTATGAATATAGGCCATTATTGTAAAATTGGATAAATAGTTTAAAAATGCTACTGTAATTATATGGAATGAAATATAATATTTGAAATATATATCATAGGTGCAAAATAATTATTTTAGGTAACTAAGTCATCACAAAATAATTTAAAAGGATAATTTAAATACAAGAAAAAATTAATTTAAAGCTCTAACAATTATGGAAAATTATAAAAAATGCTTGTATAGGTTTGTATACTAAATAATGATGCAAATATGCTATTTTGAAGATATATATATATTTTGAAAAATATGAGAGCAAAATTGGGTATCAATAGTTAGAGTTGTTGCTATGGGCATATGGATGATATGTTATATTGTGAGGTCATACCTGGTGGGTGTATGCATGAGCTATTGTAGCTAGTTAAGGATTTTACAGTGTGTTTGTGTGATAATAGGGCACTTGGTAGATGTGGAAATTTGATTCTAAAGCTTACCGACATGAGTTAGAGGAATAGTCTTCAGTTGAGATGATGTTGTCGAATTTATGTGGTTTGGGCTGACGTGGGATCACCCTGCGGGTATATGTATGGAGAGTTTGTACAGTGATTTGATGGCTTGGGAAAGACCCTTGGCACGTTCGAGGACAAACATTTATTTAAGAGGGAAGAATGTAACGACCCGACCGATCGTTTTGACCTTTAAAGTTTTGTTCAGTGGTTTGAGGTCTTGGGTGGCTTCATATTGTGTATTATGACTTGCGTGCATGGTCGGATTTGATTCTCGGATATTTCGGGATGAATTTGGATGAGCGATGTTGATACTCAATTTTTTCCTCATATTTTTAAAATATATATATACTTTCAAAATAGTATATTTGCATTATCATTTAGTTTATAAGCATATACGAGTATTTTTCATAATTTTTCATAATTTTTAAAGCTTTTAAATCGATTTAGTTTTGCATTTTTATACCCAATAACTATCCTTCAAATTATATTTATGATGATTTAATCATCTAAACTTATCATTTACACCAACATGATGTTTTAAATATTTTTAGTGCATTTTTAATTACATTTGCATTTCTAGGGCTAATTGCACATTCTTTGCAATAATAGCCCATATTCATGTATAATTACATTATTTATGCGAAAATGACTCTTTATATTTTTATAACGTTAAGTAATTATTTTTAATCATTTTAGTGCACAAATAATATTTTGTTATTTATTAATTACGTTTATAAATTAGTTTTTTATTAAATATTGGGTATTTAAAAACTAGCATAAAATTCTACCTATTTTCGGACCAATTACTAGTCCAAAACCTAATACACTAGCCCAAACAACCCCCAGACCAAATCAATTAACCCAACCCCACAACCCGATCGCGACCCGTTTTAACCACCCGACCTAGCTCCCCTTTAATTGTGGCCGTTGATCTCTGAGATCAACGACCCACATTAAAACTTCCCTTTTAATTACCACCCTCATCCCTAACCCTAATATTTCCCACCGTCCACCGCCCTCATATCCCACCTCCCTTCTCCCTCCTAAGAACACTAGCCGCCGCCCCCCTAAAATCTCTCTTAATCCCACGCGATATGGGATTCTATGGCTACCCTTTGCCATATACGGCCTCTCTTTGGTACTGGTTCTTCTTCTATACTGCTTGCCTAAACATGGCAAGCAGATCTCATAAGAATCGAACCAAAATCGGTTCACATCCTTGACCTTTCCGATATTTTCTCTACATTCATCATCTTACTTTTTGTAAGTACAAATATTTGTGTATCTCTTATGGATTTTTACTTACCCTAAAATTAGGGTTTTCATATCTTTTTTAATCAAACCAAAATAGGTTCGATTCTCTGATTTTAAGTATTATTATGTCCATATTCATCCTATATTCTACTATGGCATGTTTTTATTATATTTTTTGTCAATATTTATCTTACCCTGAAATTAGGGTTTTCATATTTTCTTAAATCGGACCAAAATTAGTTTGACCGTCTGATTTATATTGCTATTTGGGTCTATATTCATCCTATGTTATTATTTTTGTGTATATTCTGGTAATATTTGTTTTCCTAAAAACTAGGGTTGCTTGATTGATTCTGAATCTATTTCGCATGTTATTCTTTCCTTTTCTTTTGAGGTTGATTGATTGTTTTCCTTGTCTATGTGTTTAATTTTTACCACTATATAAACCCATCCCTTTTCCCCCTTTTGGACGGACGAAAAGTCACTAAAACAACTCTCACTAAAAATTGAGATTTCTACTATGTATTTGTTTACTATTCTATTCTGTTTGGCTCTTGGCCAGCTGAAAGCCAAGGCCATCGGTATTTCTACTTTTCTGACCATCTCTTGGGTGTGAACACTGCCTTGGGTTCTTGAAGCCCCTTGGGAACTTGACACATCTGAGACTCTAGGTCCTTACTGCTGCTCTTTTCTTGTTTATTGAACAATCATTGGTTAGTTTCTAAACCCTCGCAATGTTTATTCTCTTATGTTAGCATGTTCTTTGAAACTGTACGACTTAATGTATTCCCTTGACTCTCTTTATGTGTGATTCTGCCTATAATTGCTAGACTAATAATGTCTTTGCACCTAACTTAGTTAATTTAGACAGAATGAAGCATGTTTAGTTTTGTGTTGTTGATAATTCAAATGTTCTGCCTTGATTATATGGTTTAATCCATGTTCTCTGCCTAATTCTGAATTTCTAGTGATTAATTGATGTTATTAGCATACCTTAACTTGTTTAAGACCTTTACTCTAAGCGTAGTATGCTCCTATGACTGCCACTCTATGTGTTCTTGCCATGTCCAATTCTGCACCTCTAACAACCTGTTATCCTGTAAACTAATCGTCCTTGACTGATACTCTCTATGATATCTAATCCTGTTTGTATTATACTGTGTAGTCCTGAGTTTGGTATAATCTGATCCTTTAAGTTCTACACTGGTTGCATTACTTGGTTTTACTAGTCTAATGCCCTTGCCTGTTGACTTTGCAATCCCAGGCTCTTTGTTTCTTATCATATGACACCCTGCCCAATGTGTTAGTTTGCTTCTTGAGTTCATTATGTGATTATCTTATAATGTTTGCAAATGCTTTTCCAAACCTATTACTATTTTTCATTAATTGTTTCTTGTTATGAGTCTACTTCTGGGCCGGCTAAAAGCCAAGGCCCCCCTTCCCTAAATCTTCTCTATCAACCTCCCTAGTGTGAGCACTGTTCGGGGTCCCTTTTGAGACCCTTGTGAACTCTGACATACTAGGGTCTAAGGTTCTTTGGGCCACTTTGTCCTAACTGTTCAACTTTTCCCCTCCTTTTTCACCTACTGAATAAACTAATTGGTTTGTGTAAATGGCTGTTGATCAGCTCTGGCTACTGGGTTTTGGCTATTTTGTGTAAATGAAGATTGCTCTTTTCTAGGTCTGATTGGCTATGACTTCTGGGATGTGGTGAAACCTGTTGGATATGTAATTGAAGGCCTGGCTGGGATGGGTATACTTTGGGCCTATCTTAGGCCCACTATAGTTATTGTGTAACCCTGTAATTTATTTCATCCATTGGGTCTGTAATAATATTGTAATAACAATTGGGGTGTTAGTAAAATTGAGAAAATGGGTTTATTCTAATTATTTACATGAACGGGTAGAAATCCTGCCTATAGGTATTTAATTTGCTCGAACATGTTCTGCAACTATGTGTGTTAGATAACCTGCTAATAGGACTTGAGTGTTTAATTCATTTAACATATTCTGCTTCTACATGTTTGTTAGATATCATGTCTATAGGAAATAAAGTGACCAATGTTTCAATTTGCATTATGGAATATTCATTAGATAATATGACCCTAGGGTGATGTTAGCTTATGTTCTGCAAATCTGCATTTTAGAAATCATGCCTATAGGGTTTTAATTGGTTAATGTGATGTTATAATTGCTCACTTAGGAGACATGTCTATAGGATCTAAAGCCAGTTTCAATCGCTAATTGTAGAAATCCTACCTATAGGGTAATCCCACTCGCTTTTAAGTGTTAATATTGAACTTTCAACACTGTTTCTATTAGAAAGCATGCTTATAGGATCAAACTGAGTAGTTCTGAATATCTTCCATGGTTATCACTGCTAACTACTGTGTAAATCACCTAGATAGCATGTATATAGGTTTAATCGATTATAATCTGTAATCAGCGGGCAATTGTGTAGTCGCTTAGAAGCTGTATCTAAAACGACACCTTGCATCTGAAACTGCCTGGATGTTTGAATCCCAAGGTCACATAGAAACCATGTCTATAGGGCCTAATGGCTTTAATTTGTCTCAATCCTAAAATTATCTAATGCTTAATGTGAAAATTTGTTCGCGTGCATTTGTTGTCTAAGTGTGCAACTTGTTTTGTATGTCGCCTAGTCGTATCATTTCTGAGCAGCCTAAGCTAAGTCTAAAAACCATCCCAAATAGAGGTCCAAACGCCTCATGGGCCATAGGTATGGGACGGGTAGTGCACGCATAGGGCACGGTTTAGAATCAACTAGTGCGCTTTAGGTAAAAACTTAAAGATAGTAATCGGGTAGCAGGAGATGATAGTCTATGCCCGCTGAATAATATGAGTAACACCCCACCTCGAGGGAGTTACGAAATATTATTTATATTGCACGGGGTGATCCTTTAGGCTAAAAAACTTAGGACCCCCCATCTTGTCTTTAAACCAATTATCTGTGTTTACTCAAGGACTTTCTAATAATAATTTTTTTTCAAAATTCTTGTTTTTTTCTCTAACTATTTGACTAATTCATATAATTCAATTTTGGCCTGGACCCACAGCTGTGGACCTCGAAGAGTGTCTAACACCTTTTTTCGAGGTAATTTGAGCCTTTACCCGATCTTTGGTGATGCAAACTGGTTAAACCAGAGTTATTTGCAAATAGGTACCCTAACGCTCCTCAAACCCGTTAGATGGTGACTCTCTCTTTTAACACCTTCATTTAAAAGAGTTGTCACGTGTCAAAACCCGATTTCGCGAGAAAGAGGGACACGACAAGCGATTCTCACTTTAGAAACTTAAGTTAAAAATATTGACCGGGATTTGACTTTTTTGCAAACGACCCCGTAGTGGTGTTTGATGGCTCCAATAGGTTCGTATTGTGATTTTGGACTTGGGCGTATTCCCGGAATCGAATTTGGAGGTCCGTAGGTTGATTTGTGATATTTTGCCGAAAGTTGGCAATCTAAAGGCTTGGAATTTTGATAAGTTTGACCGTAAGTTTAATTCATAGCTATCGTGTTTGGATTTCTATTTCGAGATTTGGAATAGTTCCATTTTGTCATTTGAATCTTTTCCGCAAAGTTCGGCGTCATTCCGAGTTGATTTGATACGAATCGGACTCACAGTTATGTTTTTAGAAGTTCTTGAGTTTCATGTTGATTTCATGTGTTTTGGAGTTCTGATTCATGAGTTGTCTCTGAAGATATGAGGTATTAATGGTATTGGCACGTGAGTTGTCCGTGCGATTGTGATTTGTAATGTGGGCACGAGATGCCAACTGATTAGAGTTCGTGATTTGGGACCCGTAATTTATGATTATGAAGTGTGATACCTCGTGGAAATTCTTGAATAAATCTTGTGTGCAAGCGGTTGGTTTTATTGGGTTGTTACTTGTTTTTCTTTACTTGGTTTCCCCGGACTTAAATTGTATTTTGCTTACTTTACGGCATTATTACCTGTTGGCTCCTTGATGTTAATTGTTGTTCTAGTTCTTCTTGCAAGTATTGTAACATTATTATTACCATGTTTAGTTTTATATTGTTCCCTGTTAGTTTTATATTTATAATTATACAGACTATTATGTCTAGTAGGTGTCTTGATTGTTCCTCGTCTCTACTCGACCGAGGTTAGTCATGATACTTACTAGGTACCGCTATGGCGTACTCATGCTATGCTTGCTGCACATTTTTGTGCAGATTCAGTTACCTCGGGCGTGTTGATCATTAGATTGCTGATCAAGTATTGCTATGGAAACTTCAAGGTATTACCTGTCATCACGTTCGCAGGCCTTGGAGTCACCTTCTGAAGTTTTGTACTGTATATTTCTATCATGGTACCTTATAGTTAGAGATTTTCTAGCAAACTCAATAGAGCTTATGACTTGTACTACTAATTTTGGGATGTTATGTATCTACTTTGCATTGTTGGCTTTATATAGAAATTTATGTTTCATGCTTAATAGTAGATTGGTTAAAATCTATTCGTAATTCAGTAAGTGATAAATTTACCTAGTCTTAGAGACTAGGTTCCTTTACGACTCCTAAGGAGGGATTTTGGGTGGTGACACGCCCTATAGCAAGAGGACGCTAAGCAACGCAGTTGGGGGTCCTCTTTTGAAGAAAACTCTTGAGAAGATTGTTGTAATTCTAAATGAATTTTTTGAAGATGCAAATCAATGGCCTGCAGAGGATAACGAGAGAAGGAAAAAGGCTGGGGTACATCAAGTGGATTCTAACACATCATTGCAAGCCCAGCTAGACATCATGGAGAGAGAGATAAGAAAGTTAACCTTATCCAAAGTCCAAATCCAATCACCCTTGGTTTGTGATTTTTGTAGAATGGGTCACCCAACACATAAGTGTCAGGCCTCGACTACAGATGAAGTGGTAAATATTGTGGGAAGCTTTGTAAGAGGCAACTACCAAAGTGGAAATAATTTTAACTCCATGGGTCAGAAGCACCACGACATTTCTTAGAGTTCACCTGGTAGTAGTGCAAACGCATGGTAGTAAAATAACTCCAGGCCTTTGGGACAGGGAACTCCATATCTTCAAAATCAACAAAGGCAGCAATATCAGCCTCCACGGTCTAATCAGTCTAGCATGGAAGATCTAATGAAGGCCTTTATTATAAAGACAGATGAGACGCTTGAAACCCATGGCTCAGATATACGAGAACAAGGCACAGCTATCCGACAATAGGGCATGGCCATTTGAAACTTAGAAAAATAGGTAGGGCAGATTACTAATCTATTGTCTGAGAGGGTTTTGGGAATTCTCCCTGTTGATAGTGAAAGAAATCCAAAAGAGACAATAAATGCACTGTCGTTGAGAAGTGGGAACATATTAGAGGATCACAGGGCAAAACAAAAGGATGAGTTGATTGAAGGACAAGTGGAGATTGTGGAGGAGTAGAAAAATAGTAACATTCAAGAAGGTGAAGTGATGGTAGTTTATGGTCTGAAGAAGAAGAAGGGGAAGACTATAGTTCAGAAGAAGAAGAGAGATGGAAATTCAATGAATGAGGAGACTGAGGAAAGCAAGTACATGTTTGCTCTACCTTTCCCTAGAAGCAAAGAAGAGAGAAGCTGGACAAATATTCGGGCGTTTTCTAGAAGTGCTCAACCAGGTGCATGTTAATCTACTATTCACATAGGTTCTTTCACAGATGCCGGCCTATGATAAGTTCCTGAAGGGATATTATCCAAAAAACAGAAAGTGAAAGAGACATCGGCTGTCAGGCTCGCAGAGCATTGCTGTGCCATTCTGCAAAATAAGCTCCCTCAAAAGTGTGGAGATCCAGAGAGTTTTACTATACCATGCTCTTTAGGAAGTACTATATTTTAAAAGTCTTTGTGTGATTCGGGTGCTTCTTTTAATCTTACGCCTTTGTCTATTTTCAGGAAATTGGAGGGAGAGATTTGAGAAATCAGATCGATACCTGTGTCTTTGTAGCTGGCAGATCAGACCACTATCATACCTAAAGGCATAGTGGAGGATGTGCTAGTTCGGGTGGATAAATTTGTATTGCTTGTGGACTTCATCGTGGTTAATATGGAGATCCCTATGATAATAGGGAGACCCTTCTTGGCTATTGGCAGAGCGATTCTGGACATTAAAGAAACGCATCTCATGCTCAGAGTGGGGGAAGAAAGGGTGGTCTTCTTAAGGGATTAAAGTCGAAGAAACAAATATCTATTTTGTTTTTTCTTAGGTAGTGTAACAATTCTCCCTTGGTTTATCTTTGTGACATGGTTCTTTTCCAAGGTATTTGCTAGTACCGTAGGTAGTTAGTTTTTCTTTTGTTAGGAAATTTGAAGTCTTGCGCTATGGTATTAAATGGAGATGACTTTTCTTGACTTTGTTGTGTCTTGAGAGTAGTGAGTGCCTTAGTTGTGACGCCTAAGCTTAGTTCTTGACTCATGTATAAGTGCCTATTTTGATGTTGCATAACTACTTTGACTAGAGAGTCGGGATAGATCCGATCCTAAGTAAGTTATGTGCCATGGTGTGTGTGAGGTTGCTGTGATATTTTGTGCATGTCAGTTGATTCTAGATCTTTCCCCGTGTGTTTGCAAAGCGAAATAGCAGTTTTGTTTAGTCTAGGATGTGATAGAGGCATTTCTTTGTTGAGCCAGATATATGCTTGTGACCTGTCTGATTGTTGTGTATCTTAGTTAGCCCCTTTGAGCCAGTAATCCTATATACTTTGGCAACCCACTACAAGTCTGACCCCTTTGTTTGAATTGACTATTTGTTTGAAACTTTTACCTCTCTATGAGCACTTGAATTTTTTATGAGCTTGTAAAATCTAAGTTGAGGTATGATCGGGTTTTTTAGTGGAACTATTGAAAAGGAAGAAAGGTGCATCGTTTGAAAAATTATGAGATCCACTTATAGGGAATTGAAAGGAAAAAAATGAGTTTCCTTGAAAAGAAAAAAATCAGAACTTAGAAAAGAAAAATATTTATTCCTTACTAGTGGTAATTCTCATCTTTGTTGTACTTAAAGATATTGGGAGCTTGATGCTGTTATGTGTGAAGGTTGGGGTTTGGTTCAACAGAAGTGTGGAGTTTAAATTGTTAATGTATATGTATTAAAGTGTTTAGGGAAGGTGTAGCCATTATATTCAAATGTATCCTACCCGTCTCGCAACCTACATTACAACCAAAATAAATTCATACATGATCTTTGACTGAATTAGCTCAATTAGTAGAGTATTACACTACGAGCAGGCCTATAGCACGTCTTCTATAGCATAAGAATTTTAGTTATAAGAGTTAGTGAATTCTTTTTATCTTGAGTTCCTAATTATTCTTGAATTTTATTATATGTGGAACTACTCTCTATTGTTTGTGTGAGGGCACATGATTTGCGAAGGTAAGGTAAAATCTTTGACCTATGTATTAGAGTAAGTGAGAAGGATGTGAAAAATGCATGGTGCTTTTGAGTCAAGTCTTGAGGCTAAGATGTTATGATATGATGCTTAGTCTGTATTAAAATATCCTTGGCATGATGGGTTAGGGAAGTTGTTTGATGAAAAGGTTGTCTCTATGTAAAGTGTAGTTTGATTTCTCGGGGACGAACAATAGTTTAAGTGTGGGGTGTTGATGGTAGGCTAGGAACTCATGTTTTAGCTATATTTTGCACTCTAATTACTACACTTTGATTATATTTGAGCCTAACTTTTAGTACTTTATACTTATTACGTGTGTTATGTTGTGTAGGATGTGATTTCGAGTGAAGAAGCAAATTTGGAGCTAAAATGGATGATTTGGAGCTTTGAAGTCTGAGTAGAAGCCCAAAAAATTAAGCCGAGATCACGTCTGGGGTCGAGGACCAAGTCTGTATGTCAAAAAATGAGGAAAACAATTACTCTGAGAAAATTGCACTACCATGCCGTGGGGCGCGGTGGGGGGAGG
>AWOL01S0081320.1:6571-25397 GCA_000715115.1 Nicotiana otophora | reverse complement strand
GGATTTACGTGGACTAACTTACGGCATGATCTAAGGTACGCGAATTTGGGTTGTAACAGTTTTAAAGTGTCGTAGGATGTCTCAGAGGCGTGTCTATTAGAGTCCTTCTTATCGGTGTGTTGTCGACCACATCTATAATTAGGAGGCTACTTGAGCATTTAGGAATGTCACCCTTCTTTGGTATTCTAGACCGTGCGATAGAGCTGATTATAAGATTGGCCCCTTTTTAACTCGTGCATTTACTGATCCCAAAGAACCCCCGAAATCCCATGAACTGATATCAAGAACCCCCCGAATCCATAACATAGGTACGAAGCATATCCTCTAATATATGAATGGCACGATCGGACTGCATGTTTGTCTATGGGTGAAATGTCATACTCAACTCAACCTGTGTGACTAACTCACGTTGTACGGCTCTCCTGAAGTGTAAATTAAACTTCGTGTCCTGGTCAGAGATAATGGATACCGGCACTCCATGAAGTCTAACACTCTCGCGGATATAAATCTGAGCCAGCTGCTCTTAAGAATAGGTAGTCACCACCGGGATGAAATGAGACAACTTGTTCAACATATCCACAATCACCCATACAACGTCAAATTTCTTCAAAGTTCGTGGGAGCCCAACAACGAAGTCCATGGTAACACACTTCCATTTCCACTGGGAAACTCAAGTCTCTGATGCAAACCGCCTGGCCTCTGATGCTCATACTTCACCTGCTGACAATTTAGGCACTTAGCCATATACTCTACTATATCTTTCTTCATTCTCCTCCACCAATAGTGATGTCTGAAATCTTGATACATCTTAGCGGCACCCGGATGAATGGAGTACCGCGAACTGTGGGCCTCCTGAAGGATCAACTCACCTAACCCATCTACATTGGGCACACATAACCGACCTTGCATCCACAACACACCGTCATCTTCGATAGAAACCTCCTTGGCATCGCCGTGCTATACCGTGTCCTCAAGGACAAGCAAATGAGGGTCATCATACTGATCATATAAGGAAGACTGAGAGACCATGCAAGCAAGAACTCGGCTGGACTCCAAAACATCCAATCTAACAAACTGATTAGCCAAGTCCTGGACATCCAGGGCTAGTGGCGTCTCTACTACCGATAGATATGCCAAACTACCTAAACTCTCTGCCTTTCGACTCAAGGAATCGGCCACCATATTTGCCTTTCCGGGATGATATAGAATAGTGATATCATAGTCTTTAAGAAACTCTAACCATCTCTGCTGCCGCAAGTTAAGATCTTTCTTTTTGAAGAAATGTTGTAGACTCCGGTGTTCGGTATAGACCTCAAATGGAACACCGTACAAGTGGTGCCTCTAAATCTTCAAGGCATGAACAATAGCTGCCAATTCAGGGTCATGGATCGGATAATTCTTCTCATGAACCTTTAGTTGCCGAGACACGTAGGCAGTCACCCTACCATCTTGCATCAACACCGCACCAAGGCCAATACGCGATGCATCACAATACATGGTGTAAGACCTCGAACCCATAGGCAACACCAATATTGGGGTTGTAGTCAAGGCAGGCTTGACNCCATACAATTACACCAAGGATTGGCAGTCCAAGTCATGAGCCAATAAAATTCATATTTATAAAGTTGATACGAACAATAACATATGTTTGAATATACATAAACATGTCATGACCCAAAATCCCACCTTAAGGATCGTGATGGCACCTTGTCTCTAAGACTAGGTAAGCCTAACACATGACGAGATTAGCAGAATAAAATAAGTTATCTATTGAATATAAAGTTGATGAATAACATAACATAGACGAAACATTATCAACAGTTATACATCCTAAAACTGGTAGAATGGAGACATAATCTTTACTGAGAGTACATTAGAAATCTCAAAATACAATATTGTTTTGGAATATAATAAACTGTAGTAAGAAAAAAACAACAGAAGGTGACTCTGAGGCCTGCGAGCAGCAGGTATTCCTTGAAGTATCCACAACTCAGCTCAAAACTCTAGCGACCAGCACGATCCGAGGTACCTGGATCTGCACAAAAAAGTGCAGAAGCTTAGTATGAGTACACCACAATCGGTACCCAGTAAGTATCAATACTAACCTCGGTGGAGTAGTGACAAGGTTCAAGTCGAGACACTCGCTAGAAAAATAATCTGTGCAGAATATCAATATAAAACTAACAACGGAAAAACATAACCAAATAAATAACAATAAAGGATAGATATGTGATAGCAAGGCAAATCAACCAAAACTCGTAAAATGTAAAGTGAAATCAATTTAGGAAAACAATGACATGTTCAAATCATCAACCCGTGCCAACACAAGAATAACAACAAGGATCACCCTGGAAGACCACGTAAACATAATCACAAATCACCCTTATCACACAGCGTGTACTTCACATTTAAAACATTTCCCCTCAATAGCTTTACGTGCATAGGCCCGCTTATCTCGCCGCGTGTGCATCACAATGAAGTATTTTCCCTAACTTAAAACACGCGCATAAACCACCCTTATCTCACCGCATGTGCATCAATAACACCACATTTATGCCGTCACATGCACATCGCATTCACAACACACCAATCAACTTGCACCACACGTGTACATATGCCACAACATCACCCAAGCAACAATACCAAAGAGACAACAATGTATAGCCCACGACTCAATAATAATATGTACAAGAATCTCAACAATAACACAAGTGTGCGGGGAATGAACAACAATAAACATGCTTCATATAACAAACAACACTAAATCATGGCATATTAATAGCCTAAAGTCTAATCCGGTCAATTAACACACATACGCCTGTGTACATACTCGTCATCTTATGTACATGTCATTTCACATAGTACAAATAATACAACTAGACCAAATCCTAAGGGGTAATTTCCCTACACAAATTTAGGCAAGATACTTACCTCAATTAAGCCAATTCAATACTCTAAAAATGCTTCTCCCTTAAAATTTACCTCCGCTTGGCTCAAATCTAGCCAAAAATGACTTAATAATATCAAACAATGCAAGAGAAACCAATTTTGTTTAATAAATTTAAGATCTTTACACAATTTTCCAAAATTCAATAAAAGTCAACCTCAAGTCCGCCTGGTCAAAACACGAGTCGAAGGATAGATCTCGACTACCCATAACCCCACGAGTCCATATATGTTTTTACTTTTCAAATTTGAGTCCAATTCGACTCTCAAAACTCAAATTTTCATTTTCCAAATCATAGTAAAAATTTCCCAAATTTCCTCTTCAATGCACATGTATTAGATGTTAAAATTCATAATATTCATGTTGTATAATAACAATTGAGTCAAATCACTTACCCAATATCTTTATATGAAAATATACTCCTAAAGTCGCCTCCTACCGAGTTTAGGGCTACAACATATTATAAAATGAGACTAAGTTCGAAATCCCACTCTTTGTTCAGCTGCAAAGTCAAAAATGCGACCAAAGGATCGGAATGTCATTGCGTGACAAGTCAAGGGAATGTCGCAAATGAGAGACCCGCAGATGCGAAGAAATAGTCGCAAAAGCGAAGTCTATCCCATCTCTGCTTTCAACGCATTTGCGATGAATGGTTCGCAAATGCGAACTCTGATCTTCCGCAAATACGACCGTTCGATCGCAATTGTGATCCTGTACCCAAACTTGGTCAGCCTGTCCACAATAACCCAAACTGCATCGAACTTCCTTTGAGTCTGTGGGAGTCCAACAACGAAATCCATTGTGATATTCTCCCACTTCCACTCAGGAATCTCTAACTTCTGAAGTAATCCACTCAGTCTCTGATGCTCATACTTTACCTGCTGGCAATTTAGACACCGAGCTACATATGCAACTATATCTTTATTCATCCTCCTCCAGCAATAATGTTGCCGCAAGTTCTGATACATCTTGGCAGCACCCGGATGAATAGAATACCAAGAACTTTTGGCCTCCTCAAGAATCAACTCACGAAGTCCATCCACATTAGGTACACAAACACGGCCCTGCATCCTCAAAACTCCATCACTAAGGACAAGCAAATGAGGGTCGTCATACTGCAGCTCCCTGATGCATTCAAACAAGGAAGACCGAGCGACTGTACAAGCTAGGACACGACTGGGCTCTGAAATATCCAACCTCACAAACTATTGGCAAAATTCTGAACATCTGATGCAAGCGGTCTCTCACCGACTGAAATGTACGCAAGGCTGCCCATACTCGCTGCCTTTCTACTCAAGGCGTCAGCCACCACATTGGCCTTCCCGGGATGATACAAGATGGTTATATCATAGTCTTTTAATAGCTCCAACCACCTACTCTATCTCAAATTGAGATCCTTTTTCTTGAAAAAATACTGTAGGCTCCGATGATCCGTGAAAACCTCACACAACACGCTGTAAAGATAGTGCCTCCAAATCTTCAGCGCATGAAATGGCTACAACCTCTACGTCATGGACAGGGTAATGCTTCTCATGAATCTTCAACTGCCGTGACACATATGCAATCACCCTGCCATCATGCATCAATACCACACCAAGTCCAATACGAGATGCATCACAATATACCGTATACGATCCTGAACCTGTGGGCAACACCAACACCGGTGTCGTAGTCAAAGCAGTCTTGAGCTTCTGAAAGCTCACCTCACACTCGTCTGACCATCTGAACGGGGCATCCTTCTGGGTCAACCTGGTCAATGGGGCTGCTATAGATGAGAATCCCTCCACAAACCGACGGTAATAGCCCGCCAAACCCAAAACACTCCGGATCTCCATGGCTGAAGTAGGTCTGGTCCATTTCTGAACTGCCTCAATCTTCTTAGGGTCCACCTGAATGCCCTCTGCTGATACAACGTGCCCCAAGAAAGCGACCGAATCCAAACAAAACATACTTTGAAAATTTAGCATATAACTGGTTGTCTCTCAGAGTCTGAAGTACAATCCGAAGATGCTGCTCGTGCTCCTCTAGACTGTGGGAGTAGATCAAGATATCATCAATAAACACAATCACAAAGGAGTCCAAATAAGGCTTGAACACTCGGTTAATCAGATCCATAAATGTTGCTGGGGTATTTCTCAACCCAAAAGACATCACTAGAAACTCATAATGCCCGCACCGAGTCCGAAAAGCTGTCTTAGGGACATCGGATGCCCTAATCCTCAACTGATAGTAACCCGACCTCAAATTAATCTTCTAAAACACCTTGGCACCCTGAAGCTGACCAAATAAGTCATCAATCCTCGGTAATGGATAATTGTTCCTGATGGTGACTTTGTTCAACTGTCGAAAATCTATACACATCCTAATCGATCCATCCTTCTTCTTCACGAACAACACAGGCGCACCCCAAGGCGAGACACTATGTCTAATGAAGCCCTTATCAAGCAAATCCCACGACTGCTCCTTCAATTCTTTCAACTCAGGCAGGACCATACGGTTTGGAGGAATATTAGAAATGGGCTGAGTGCCCAGAACCAAATCAATGCAGAAATCAATGTCTCTGTCGGGTGGCATCCCCGACAGGTCTGCAGGAAACACATCTGGAAACTCACGGACAACTGGTACTGAATCCATGGTAGGAACCTGTGCACTATAATCACGGACATAAGCCAAATAAGCTAGACACCTTTTCTCGACCATACGCCGAGCCTTCATATAAGAGATAACCCTGCTGGTAGAATAGCTAGGAGTCCCACTCCACTCTAATCGAGGCAACCCCGGCAAGGCTAAGGTCATTGTCTTAGCGTGATAATCCAATATAGCATGATAAGTTGACAACCAATCCATACCCAAGATAACATCAAAATATACCATATCGAGAACTAGAAGATTTACACTAGTCTCAAGATTCCCAATGGTGACCACACACAAACAATAAACACGGTCTACAATGATAGCATCTCCAACAGGTGTGGACACATACACAGGAGCACTCAAAGAATCACGAGGCATAACCAAATATGAAGCAAAATAGGATGACACATAGGAGTAAGCAGAACTCGGATCAAATAGAACTGAAGCATCTCTACTGCAAACTGAAAAGTACCTGTGATAATAGCGTGAGATGACTCAGCCTCGGGCTTGGCTGGAAAAGCATAGCATCGGGGCTGGGGCCCACCACTCTAGACTACATCTCTAGGACGGCCCTTAGCTGGCTGGCCTCCACCTCCAGCGCTCTGACCTCCACCTCTAACGGCTTGACCACCACCTCTGGCTGCCTGACCCTTACCTCTAGCTGGCTGAGCGGGCGGTGAAGCACCCGGTGCCGGGAACATGGCACGAGAATTCTGATGCTGTGAACTGCTCGATGCATAGGGGCAAAATCTAGTAATGTGCCTCAGATCACCACAAGTATAACTGGACCTCGGCTACTGTGACTGCTGACCCTAAAACTGAGCTTGTCGACCTGAGTAACCACCCTAAAAACTCTAGAGCGGAAGTACACTAATAAAAGCTGGTGGTGCACTATATGCTAGCTGGTCGGAATAAGGCATATAAGATCGACGACCACCTGAAGCACCGTGGGATGCCTGGAGTGCTGAATGAAAATGCCTGGGTAGATGGCCTCTACCAAAAGTACCTCTGCCTCAAGACGAGGCACCGCTAAACCCACCGGAATGACCAGGCCTCTTGCCAGGCCCCTGACCTCCCCCCTGTGTAAGAACCATCTCGACTGGCCTGGCAAGATTGGCAGCCATCTGAAAAGAAATCTCACTCCCGGTCTCCTTAGCCATCTGCAACTTGATAGGCTAAGAAAGTCCCTCAATAAACCTCCTCTCCCTCTCTCTCTCGGTAGGAATCAGAAGAATAGCATAACGGGCTTGATTTACAAAACGGGTCACATACTGAGTGACAGACATACTGCCCTGCTGGAGACGCTCGAACTGCCGACGAAAATCCTCTCTCAGTGTGACAGGAAGGAACTTCTCAAGAAATATCAGAGAGAATTGGTCCCAAGTAAGAGCAGGCAACCCCGCTGGTCTAGTCAATACAAAATACTTCCACCATCGCTTGGCAGAACCCGTCATCTGAAACACAGTAAAATCGACCCCATTGGTCTCAACTATCCCTATGTTACGCAGAACCTCATGGAAGCGGTCAAAATAATCCTATGGGCCCTCAAAAGGTGCACCGCTGAAGTGAACTGGAAAGAGCTTGGTGAACATTTCCAACCTCAATAAGCCCTCAGAAGACATAGCTAGTCCATCATCGGCCTGTGCCGCAACAGCCGGCTGAACTACTCCAACTAGCGGGGCTGCTAGAGCCTGAAACTGGGGAGCCATATTCTCCGGAGCGGGAGTAGTAGGAGTTTGTGCTCCTCCCCCAGCGTGAGAGATGACTGATGCCATGGGAAATATGCCAGTCTGGGACACACTATCCATAAGGCCAACCAAATGGACCAAAGCGTCCTGAACTACTGGGGTGGCGATGAACCCCTCCGGGACCTTAGCTGGTCCGACAGGAACAGTCTGGGCTGGAACCTTCTCGTCAAACTCAACTTGAGGCTCCACTAATGGTGATACTGCTTGAGCTCTGGACTGAGCTCTGCCCCTGTCTTTGCCTCTGGCATGGCCTCAGCCTCCACCTCTGCCCCTCTTAGGGGCAGCCACTAGGGGCTCTGGCTGCTGCTCAGCTGAAGATGCAGTACGTGTTCTCACCATCTACAAGAGAATAAGAGTAGAAGAGTTCAATTAGCAATGAGAGAACAAAATCGCATGACAGAGAAGAATCGAAGTAAAATCTGTTCCTAAACTTCATAGCCTCTGGAATATAAGTACAGATGTCTCCGTACTAATCTTCCAGAGTCTACTAAGCCTGCTAATGAATTGTGATACCTAGGAAACCTTGTGCTCTGATACCAACTTGTCACGACCCGGAATTCCCACCTTCGGGACCGTGATGGCGCCTAACATTTCACTTGCTAGACAAGCCAACGTTAGAGCATTCTTTATACCGATTTTTAGTCAATTTAAATAGTAGAATCAACTAAGCTAAATAGATGTTGAAACTGAAATGCAGAATAACATAAAGGCCATCATATTTGATACAATACAGATCTAGAGTTACAACTCACGAGCTTCTACAATTTACTACAAACAGAGTCAGAAAGAAAATACAACTGTTCTAAATGAAAAGAAACAGTAAAATAAAGAAACTAGGAAGGGACTCCAAGGTCTGCGGACGCCAGCAGATCTACCTTGAGTCTCCGATAAGAAAGTCCGGACTGTCGAGTCCCTCGATTAGCTAGGGCCGATACCAAAATTTGCACAAGAAGTGTAGAGTGTAGTATGAGTACAACCGATCCCATGTACTCATAAGTGTCGAGCATAACCTCGACGAAGTAGTGACTCGACTATGACAAGACACCCACATAATAAGTATGCACAGATAACAGTATATGTACAAGATAACAACAAATAAAAGCTAACCACATACTATTGGGAGGGGGAAATGCTAAGGGGGATGCAAGATACGAGAAATACAGCAGAATTGATAACCAAACAGTCAATATGCCTTTAACCAGTGAAAACAATTAAGCACAATAAAAAACTATTGCACGGCATCACCCTTCATGCTTTTACTCTCAACCTCACAATGAAACAATGATACTGCACGGCATCACCCTTCGTGCTTTTACTCTCACTCTCAATATAAATCAATAGAAATGGCACGGCATCACCCTTCGTGCATTAACTCTTATAATATGGCACGACATCACCCTTCGTGCATTAGCACTCACAATATGGCACGGTATCACCCTTCGTGCATTAACACTCACAATATAGCATGGTATCACCCTTTGTGCATTAACACTCACAATATGGCACGGCATCACCCTTCGTGCATTAACTCTTATAATATGGCACGACATCACCCTTCGTGCATTAGCACTCACAATATGGTACGACATTACCCTTTGTGCTTTAACACTCACAATATGGCACGACATCACCCTTCGTGCATTAACACTAACAATATGGCGCACATCATCACCCTTCGTGTATTAACACTCTCCCTCATCACATAATAATAAACAAGTAATACCTGGGAGATAGAATCAACAAGAACAAGCCTTACTTCAACAATGGTTCCACAATACCAATCTCAACTTTGGAATCCATACTCAATTATCACAAAAGCCCGTAAACGCGATAAGAACGATCAATGTAGTAAGTAACTAGTCTAAGCATGGATAACAAGATAAAAGTAAGCAATAAACTACAAAGAACAGGTCCCACCCGCATGCTTTAACCCGACAACAACGCATAAGTACTCGTCACCTCACATATACTTTGTACCCAATATCTAAACATGTAGCAAATAGACAAATAAGTCCTAATCCCTCAAGTCAAAGTTAACCACGAGACTTACATCGCTCCAAAGGTCCACTCAAAGCTCAATCACAGCTTTGCCTTTCAAACAAGCCTCCGAACCAATGAAATTACCAACCAAACGATTCAAATTAAGCCTTAGGAACTACCCACGATTGCAAAGGATTCAATTTAGGTCATTATTGAAAAAGTCAACAAAAGTCAACTCCCGGGATCGCTTGGTCCAAACCCGAAATTCGGACCAAAATCCGATTACCCATTCACCCCTAAGCCCAGTTATGTAATTTGTTTTGGAATCCGACCTCAATTTGAGGTCTAAATCCCCATTTTACAAAAATCCTTAATTCTACCCAAACCCCAAATTCCACCATGAAAACACAAGATTTTAGGTTGAAATATTAGGAAATGNCATCACCCTTCGTGCATTAGCACTCACAATATGGCACGGTATCACCCTTCGTGCATTAACACTCACAATATAGCATGGTATCACCCTTTGTGCATTAACACTCACAATATGGCACGGCATCACCCTTCGTGCATTAACTCTTATAATATGGCACGACATCACCCTTCGTGCATTAGCACTCACAATATGGTACGACATTACCCTTTGTGCTTTAACACTCACAATATGGCACGACATCACCCTTCGTGCATTAACACTAACAATATGGCGCACATCATCACCCTTCGTGTATTAACACTCTCCCTCATCACATAATAATAAACAAGTAATACCTGGGAGATAGAATCAACAAGAACAAGCCTTACTTCAACAATGGTTCCACAATACCAATCTCAACTTTGGAATCCATACTCAATTATCACAAAAGCCCGTAAACGCGATAAGAACGATCAATGTAGTAAGTAACTAGTCTAAGCATGGATAACAAGATAAAAGTAAGCAATAAACTACAAAGAACAGGTCCCACCCGCATGCTTTAACCCGACAACAACGCATAAGTACTCGTCACCTCACATATACTTTGTACCCAATATCTAAACATGTAGCAAATAGACAAATAAGTCCTAATCCCTCAAGTCAAAGTTAACCACGAGACTTACATCGCTCCAAAGGTCCACTCAAAGCTCAATCACAGCTTTGCCTTTCAAACAAGCCTCCGAACCAATGAAATTACCAACCAAACGATTCAAATTAAGCCTTAGGAACTACCCACGATTGCAAAGGATTCAATTTAGGTCATTATTGAAAAAGTCAACAAAAGTCAACTCCCGGGATCGCTTGGTCCAAACCCGAAATTCGGACCAAAATCCGATTACCCATTCACCCCTAAGCCCAGTTATGTAATTTGTTTTGGAATCCGACCTCAATTTGAGGTCTAAATCCCCATTTTACAAAAATCCTTAATTCTACCCAAACCCCAAATTCCACCATGAAAACACAAGATTTTAGGTTGAAATATTAGGAAATGAAGTGAAAGATTGAAAGAAAATGGATTAGAATCACTTACCATTGATTTGGGGAAGAAGAGTTCTTTGAAAAATTGCCTCTATGATTTTCTTGTTTTGAAAATTTGAATAATCAACAAAAATCCCGTCTAACTCCCATTTTTATCAGTTGCAGATGTCGTATTTGCGACTGGGGTTCGCAAATGCGAGCAACAGTCACAAAAGCGAAGTCCATCCCATCTCTTCTTTCATCGCATTTGCGATGAATGGTTAGCAAATGCGAACTCTGATTTTCCACAAATGCGACCGTTTGATCGCAATTGCGATCCTGTACCCCCCCTCCCCCCGACCTACTTCGCAAATGCGAACTTGAGGTGCTCCAGCTACTCTTCGCAAATGCGAACCCATCAGAGGTCGCAAATGCGAAGCCTGACCTCGCAGATGCGATATCAGAGGCCTGCACCAGAACTGAAATACACCAGCAATATTTCTAAGTCCAATTTCACTCTGTAGCCTATTGGAAACTCACCCAAGCTCTCGAGGCTCTAAACCAATTGTGCACACAAGTCTAAAAACATCATACAAACTTCCTTGCATGATCAAATCACCAAAATACCACCTAGAACTATGAATTTAGCATCAAATCAAAGGAAAGTTTCAAGAAAACTCATGAATTTCTAATTTCATAACTGGATGTCCGAATCACATCAAACCAACTCCGTTTCTCACCAAATTTGACAGACAAGTCATAAATATAGTATTGGACCTATACCGGGTTCCGGAACCAAAATACAGACCCGATATCCAAAAATTCAAATATTTCAAAGTCATTAAGCCTTTAACTTTCAAATTTCAACAAAGTGCGATAACTTGAGCTAGGGACTTCCGAATTCGATTCCAGGTATACGCCCAAGTTCCAACTCACAATACGGACCTAGTAGAACCATCAAAACACGAATCCGGGTCCGTTCGCTCAAAACGTTGACTAAAATCATCTCAAATGGATTTGGAAGGCAAAAATTTCATATTTTCTCAATTTTTAACATAAAATCTTTTCGGAAAAACACCAGGACTGTGCTCGCAAATTGAGGAATGCTAGAATGAGGTATTTAAGGCTTCATAGCGTAGAATTAGGTTCTAAAACATAAGATGACCTATCAGATCATCACATTCTCCACCTCTAAAATAATTGTTCATCCTCGAACGGACATAGAAAAGTGCCTGGGCTGGTGAACGGGTGGGGATATCTACTCCGCATGTTCGACTCGGACTCCCAAGTAGCTGCCTCCACGAGCTGACCTCTCCAGTTTACTCAGACTGAAGGATAACTATTCGACCTCAACTGACGAACCTGCCGGGCTAGAATAGCCACCGACTCCTCCTCATAAGTCAAATCCTTGTCCAACTGGACAGAGCTGAAATCTAACACGTGGGACGGATTGCCGTGATACTTCCGGAGCATAGACACATGGAATACCGGATGAACTATTGATAAGCTGGGTGGCAATGTGAGCTTGTAAGCCACCTCACCCACTCTCTGAAGAATCTCAAAAGGTCCGATATACCTAGGGCTCAACTTGCCCTTCTTTACGAACCTCATTGCACCCTTCATGGGTGATACCTGGAGCAATTGTCTCTCTCCGACCATGAATGCAACGTCACGAACTCTACGGTCGGCATAACTCTTCTACCTTGACTGAGCTGTGCGAAGTCGATCCTGAATAATCTTGACCTTATCCAAGGCATCCTTTACCAAATCTGTACCCAACAACCGAGCCTCCCCCAGCTTAAACCATCCAACTGGCGATCGGCACCGCCTACCATATAATGCCTCATAGGGATCCATCTGGATTCTCGCATGGTAGCTGTTGTTGTAAGCAAACTCCGTAAGTGGCAAAAACTGATCCCACAATCCTCCAAAGTCTATAACACAAGCGCGAAGCATATCCTCAAATATCTGAATAGTGCACTCGGACTGTCCGTCCGTCTGAGGATGAAATGTTGTGCTCAACTAAACCCGCGTGCCCAACTCACGTTGTACTTCTCTCCAAATGTACGAGGTGAACTGTGTACCTCGATCAATAATGATACACACGGACACACCGTGAGGACGGACGATCTCGCGGATATAAATCTCAGCCAACCGCTCTGAAGAATAGGTAACTGCCACAGGAATGAAATGCGCTGACTTGGTCAGCTTGTCCACAATGACCCAAACTACATCAAACTTCCTCTGAGTCCGTGGGAGACCAACAACGAAATCCATAGTGATACGCTCCCACTTCCACTCAGAAATCTCTAACTTCTGAAGTAAACCACCCAGTCCCTGATGCTCATACTTTACCTACTGACAATTTAGGCACCGAGCTACCTATGCAACTATATCTTTCTTTATCCTCCTCCACCAATAATGCTGCCGCAAGTCCTGATACATCTTGGCGGCACCTGGATGAATAGAATACCGAGAACTGTGGGCCTCCTCAAGAATCAACTCACGAAGTCCATCAACATTAGGTACACAAACATGACCCTACATCCTCAAAACAGCATCATCTCCAACAGTAACCTGCTTGGCACCATCGTGCCACACTGTATCCCTAAGGACAAGCAAATGAGGGTCGTCATACTGGCGCTCCCTGATGTGCTCAAACAAGGAAGATTGAGCGACTGTACAAGCTAGGACACGAATGGGCTCTGAAATATCCAACCTCACAAACTGATTGGCCAAAGTCAGAACATCTGATGCAAGCGGTCTCTCACCGACTGGAATGTATGCAAGGCTGCCCATACTAGCTACATTTATACTCAAGGCGTCGGCCACGACATTGGCCTTCCCGGGATGATACAAGATGGTGATATCATAGTCTTTCAATAGCTCCAACCACCTACTATATCTCAAATTGAGATCCTTTTTCTTGAACAAATACTACAGGCTTCGATCATCCGTGAAAACCTCACATGACACGCCGTAAAGATAGTGCCTCCAAATCTTCAGCGCATGAAATGGCTATAAACTCTAAGTCATGGACAGGGTAATTCTTCTCATGAACATTCAACTATCGTGTCGCATATTCAATCACCCTTCCATCCTACATCAATACCTCATCAAGTCCAATACGAGATGCATCACAATATATCCTATAGGACACTGAACCTGTGGGCAACACCAACACCGGCGTCGTAGTCAAAGCAGTCTTGAGCTTCTGAAAGCTCGCCTCATACTCGTTTGACCATCTGAACGTGGCACCCTTCTAGGTCAACCTAGTCAATGGGGATGCTATAGATGAGAACCCCTCCACAAACCGACGGTAATAGCCCGCCAAACCCAAGAAACTCCGGATCTCCGTGGCTGAATGACCTCTAGTGATACAACATGCCCCAAGAAAGCGACCGAATCCAACCAAAACTCGCACGTTGAAAACTTAGCATATAATTGGCTATCTCTCAGAGTCTAAAGTACAATTCGAAGATGCAGCTCGTGCTCCTTTCGACTGCGGGAGTAGATCAAGATATCATCAATAAACACAATCACAGAGGAGTCCAAATAAGTCTTGAACACTAGGTTCATCATATCCATAAATGTTGTTGGGGGATTTGTCAACCCAAAAGACATCACTAGAAACTCATAATGCCCGTACAGAGTCTGAAAAGTTGTCTTAGGGACATCAGATGCCATAATCCTCAACTAATAGTAGTCTGACCTCAAATCAATCTTAGAAAATACCTTGGCACCCTGAAGCTGATCAAATAAGTCATCAATCCTCGGTAATGGATAATTGTTCTTGATGGTGACTTTGTTCAACTACTGATAATCTATGCACATCCTCATCGATCCATCCTTGTTCTTCACGAACAACACAGGCGCACCCCAGAGCGAGACACTAGTTCTAATGAAGCTCTTATCAATCAAATCCTGCAATTTCTTTTTCAACTCTTTCAACTCTGGCAGGGCCATACGGTATGGAGGAATAGAAATGGGCTAAAGGCCCGGAGCCAAATCAATACAGAAATCAATGTCCCTGTCGGGTGGCATCCCCGGCAGGTCTGCAGGAAACACATTTGGAAACTCACAGACAACTGTTATTGAATCCATGGTAGGAACCTCTGCACTAGAATCACGGACATAAGCCAAATAAGCTAGACACCCCTTCTCGGCCATACGTCGAGCCTTCATATAAGAGACAACCCTACTGGTAGAATGGCCAGTAGTCCCTCTCTACTCTAATATAGGAAACCCCGGCAAGGCTAAGGTCACTGTCTTAGTGTGATAATCCAATATAGCGTGATAAGGTGACAGCCAATCCATACCCAAGATAATATCGAAATCTACCATATCGAGAAGTAGAAGATCTACACTAGTCTCAAGATTCCTAATGGTGACCACACACGAACGATAAATGCGGTCTACAACGATATCATCTCCCACATAGTGTGGACACATACACAGGAGCACTCAAAGACTCACGAGGCACAACTAAATATGAAGCAAAATAGGA
Organism: Nicotiana otophora; assembly: GCA_000715115.1. Lineage (NCBI taxonomy): Eukaryota > Viridiplantae > Streptophyta > Magnoliopsida > Solanales > Solanaceae > Nicotiana > Nicotiana otophora. Next base: position 10,149 of record AWOL01S0081320.1, on the reverse strand, counting down.
TGACACATAGGAGTAAGTAGAACCCGGATCAAATAAAACTGAAGCATCTCTACTGCAAACTGAAAAGTACCTGTGATAAAAGCGTCAGATGACTCAGCCTTGGGCCTGGCTGGAAAAGCATAGCATCGGGGCTGGCCCCCGCCACTCTGGACTACATCTCTAGGATGACCCCTAGCTGGCTGGCCTCCACCTCCAGCAGCCTGACCTCTACCTCTAACAGCCTGACCACCACCTATAGATACCTGACCCCTACCTCTAGCTGGCTGAACGGGCGGTGAAGCACCCGATGCCGGGACCATGGCATGAGAAACCTGATGTTGTGAACCGCTCGATGCACGAGGGTAAAATCTACCAATGTGCCTCAGATCACCACAAGTATAACAGGACCTCGACTGTTGTGACTGCTAACCCTGAAACTGACCTTATCGACCTGAGTAACAACCCATAAAACTTTGGAGCAGAAGTGCACTAATAGGAGCTGGTGGTGCACTGTAGGCTAGCTGGTCGGAATAAGGCATATGAGGGCCACGACCAGCAGAAGCATTATGGGATGCCTGGAGTGCTGAATGAAAAGGCTTGGAAGGATGGCCTCTACCAAAAGTACCCCTACCTCCAGACGAGGCACCGCTAAACCCACCGGAATGACGAGGCCTCTTGTCAGACCCCTAACATCCCCCATGTGTAAGAACCTTCTCGACTCACCTGGCAACATTGGCAGCCGTCTGAAAAGAGAGCTCACTCCCTGTCTCCTTAGCCATCTGGAACTTGATAGGCTGAGCAAGTCCATCAATAACACTCCTCACACTCTCTCTCTCGGTAGGAAGCAGAAGAATAGCATGACAGGCCAGATCTATAAAACGGGTCTCATACTGAGTGACAGACATACTGCCCTGCTGGAGACGCTCGAACTGCTTGCGAAAATCCTCTCTCAATATGACAGGAAGGAACTTCTCAAGCAATATCTAAGAGAACTGGTCCCAAGTAAGAGCAGGCAACCCCACTTGTCTGGTCAATACAAAAGCCTTCCACCATCTCGTGGCGGAACCCGTCATCTGAAACACAGCAAAATCGACCCCATTGGTCTCAACTATTCCTATGTTCTATAGAACCTCATAGCAACGGTCAAGATAATCCTGTGGATCCTCAGAAGGTGCACCACTGAAGTGAACTGGAAAGAGCTTGGTGAACTTGTCCAACCACAATAAGCCCTAAGAAGACATAGCTGGTCCATTACCGACCTGTGTCGCAATAGCCGGCTAAACTACTCCAACTAGTGGGGCTACTGGAGCCTGATACTGGGGAGCCCTCTGCTCCAGAGCGGGAGTAGTGGGAGTTTGTACTCCTCCCCCAGCATGAGAGATGGTTGGTGCCATGGGAAATGTGCTAGTCTGGGCCACACTCTCCATAAGGCCCACCAAATGGACCAAAGCATCGTGAAGTACAGGGGTGGCGATGAACCCCTCCGGGACCTGAGTTGGTCCAACAAGAACAGTCTGGGCTAGAACCTCCTCATCAAAATCTACCTGAGGCTCCACTGCTAGTGCTGGTGCTCGAGCTCTGGGCTGAGCTCTGCCCCTGCCTCGGCCTTTGGCACGGCCTCAGCCTCCACCTCTGCCTCTCGTAGGAACTGTCACTAGGGGCTCTGACTGCTACTCAGCTAAAGATATATTGCGTATTATTGCTATATGAGAGAGAATAAGAGTAGAGGAGTTCAATTATCAATGAGTGAACAAAATCGCACGACAGAGAAGAATATAAGTGAAATCTATTCCTAAACTTCATAGCCTCTGGAAGATAAGTACAAATGTCTCCGTACTGATCCTCCAGACTCTACTAAGCCTACTCGTGAATTGTGAGACCTAGGAAACCTAGTGCTCTGATACCTATTTGTCACGAGCCGGAACTCTCACTTTCGGGACCGTGATGGCGCCTAACAGTTCACTTGCTAGACAAGCCAACGTTAGAGGATTATTTAAACCAATTTTTAGTCAATTTCAATACTAGAATCACTAAGCTAAATAAATGCTAAAACTGAAATACGGAATAACATAAAGCCCATCATATTTGATGCAATACGGATCTGGAGTCATAACTCACGAGCTTCTCAAATTTACTACAAACAGAGTCAGAAAGAAAGTACAACTGTTCTGAATAGAAAAGAAAAAGTCAAATAAGGAAACTAGGAAGGGACTCCAAGATTTGCGGACGCCAGCAGATCTACCTTGAGTCTCCGATAAACAAGCCTGGACTGTCGAGTCTCGCGATCAGCTAGGGAAGGTACCAAAATCAGCACAAGAAGTGCAGAGTGTAGTAACTCTCATAATATGGTACGGTATCACCCTTCGTGCATTAGCACTCACAATATGGTACGGCATCACCCTTCGTGCATTAGCACTCACAATATGGTACGGCATCACCCTTCAGGCACTAACACTCACAATATGGCACGGCATCACCCTTCGTGTATTAACACTCACAATATGGCACAGCATCACCCTTCGTGCATTAATACTCACAATATGGCACGGCATCACCATTCGTGTATTAACACTCACTCTTACCACATAACAATGAACAAGTAATAGCAGGGAGATAGAATCAACAAGAACAAGCCTTACTTCAACAATGGTTCAACAATACCAATCTCAACTTTGGAATCAATACTCAATTATCACAAAAGCCCGTAAACGTGATAAGAACGATCAATTTAGTAAGTAACTAGTCTAAGCATGGATAACAAGATCAAAGTAAGTAATAAACTACAAGGAACAAGTCCCACCCGCATGCTTTAACTTGAAAATAACGCATAAGTACTCGTCACCTCACATATACATTGTACCCAACATCTAAACATATAGCAAATAGACAAACAAGTCCTTATCCCTCAAGTCAAGGTTAACCACGATACTTACCTCGCTCCAAAGGTCCAATCAAAGCTCAATCACAGCTTTGCCTTTCAAACAAACCTCCGAACTAATGGAATCTAGCAAATTACCGACCAAACGATTCAAATTAAGCCTTAGGAACTACCCACGATTGCAAAGGATTCAATTTAGGTCATTATTGAAAAAGTCAACCCCCGGGCTCGCTTGGTCCAAACCCAAAATTCGGACCAAAACCCGATTATCCATTCACCCCTGAGACCGGTTATGTAATTTGTTTTAGAATCCAACCTCAATTTGAGGTCTAAATCACCATTTTACAAAAATCCCTAATTTTACCCAAGCCCCCAATTTCCACAATGAAAACACAAGATTTTAGGTTGAAATCTTAGGAAATTTAGTGAAAGATGGAAAGAAAATGGATTAGAATCACTTACCATTGATTTGGGGAAGAAGCGTTCTTTGAAAAATCGCCTCTAGGGTTTTCTTGTTTTGAAAATTTGAAGAATGAACAAAAATCCCGTCTAACTCCCATTTTGATCAGTTGCAGATGTCGCATTCACGACCTGGGGTTCGCAAATGCGAGCCCCGCAAATGCGAAGTCCATCCCATCTCCGCTTTCATCGCATTTGCGATGAATGGTTTGCAAATGCGAACTCTGATCTTCCACAAATGCGACTGTTTGATTGCAATTGC
>AWOL01S0081319.1:30477-98631 GCA_000715115.1 Nicotiana otophora | reverse complement strand
TTCTGAGCTTACATCAATTGACTTATGACGACTCATACGTACGAAAACATGGGTTGTAACATTCTAATCCCGTACAATTCATGAAATACCTTTTTTAAAATCATTACTCAATCAAAGACCTAAAAGGCATCCTCTTGTCTATCACAATTACACCCTTATCTACTGCAGGGTAGCATTCCATCTCTTCTAAATGCTCCTAGTCTTAGACTCCTCTGAGTTAATTCAAGCTATATTGAGTTGTCTATAACTTACAAAAACCATCAGCTCTCTCTTTTTGATAGGTTTTGTCACGCCCCAAACCCGGAGAGGCGTGTCCGGCACCCGGTGCCATACTCAGCCCGAGCGTACAACTCTGTAACTGTGAACTCTAGAGGGGTAACCCTCAGCTTAGGCTGATGAGGCCAAATTCTGAATCCACTGAAAATAATGTCTGCAACCAACAATACCAAACTAAACATCTACATAGGGATGGTAAAGCCACAGTACTGATAAATAATGTACATGACTCATCTACAAGCCTCTAGAGATAATTGAATTGTATCGATAATAACTGAAAGTACCTGGGAGTCAAATATAATTGAAGATATGCTTACCTGCTGATACTAACTCATCTCTCTCAATATAGTGCGTAAAATAGATGTCCAGCCCTATAAGGCTCGGTATGTGTAACTGCTCTGCCATAGTAGGCTCACTCATAGGCACTCGGCCATACTAGGCTCTGTATCTAGGCCATTTTGGGCTCGCTAATAGGCGCTCGGCCATAGTAGGCTCGATATATAACTTACCATCTGATCAGAGGTTGCCGAATCGGGGCCTGCCCATCGATATAGCTCGATGGTGGTTAAAGTACTGTAATACTATGTATATATATATATATATATATATATATATATATATTGACCTTATTCTCTCTTGACTAGAAAAAAATAATACTTTACTGAATATAATGTCCCGATAAGGGAGAATACTGTAACTTATGAGACTAGGATAATGTACATAAGTTCAGGGATACAAACTTCTCTTTATGCCTCGTTATCAAACACATGTAGTGACGGGATCATTCCAAAATGAAGGAAAGGTTTAGCTATAACATACCTTAAATCTGTTGAGTCCTTAATACCTTCCAAGCAATTCGTCAAACAACTCAACTCAATCTACCTCAACACAAAGAGATTCAAAATCAGTGTTGGGTAAAAGCTATGTCTGCAACTTAAACTAGTAGCTCGTTTACATAAATTTGGGCAGCATCTGCCCTGTAACTAGGCCCTCCTCCAATACCATATACCAAAAATAATAAGAACACAACAATAAAAACATGTATTCATCATATTCCAACCTTGTCTCCATCATAATATACCGCAAAACAGCCCAGACACCCTAATCACTTCATACATAAAATTACAAACAAAGTAGTGTCAAACAACCTAAATAATGTAACAACGAATGACCAGCCCACCATTATGTTATTATGTGGTGTTTCTTCACACCTTGCCTCCTCCAAAACTCCATAAAATATCAGCACAAGAGGCCAACACGAGTGGACTACAAAAGAGTCCACTAAAAGTGAAATAAATCGAACTCGTGGCTTCCAATCACCGTACCGTGAGTGCTAACTATTAAAAAACAAATTATCAACCTTCCTTGACATTTAAAAGATTAAATACATAAAGTAGGAATTTTATTAATTATGAAGTACCATCCAAAACTCAAAATACCAAGAAAATGAGAGGCGATATAGCGATACTTACGTCGTAGGGATCGTTCTAATGTTATCGCTTCTTGATTTTATACCCGGGATGTTAATCTTCTTTGAAACTATTGTAGAGAACTTAAGGGTAAGTTTTTGGGGTTTCTCTGGTCTTTTTCTATGAAAAATGAAGAGAAAGACGATTTAAAACCGTATATATATCAACTTTTGAAAAGTCAAAGAGGTGCTAGCTTGGCACCCTAGCATTGGCCCTTCTTCTGATGCTTATATCTTTTTATCCGGATGTCGTGTTAACAAACGGTTAAGAGCATTAGAAACTAAATTACAAGACCTTCAATTTTGTATATAATATGTCCCAAAAAGACATCATATAACACACGAATTGTATTGCTCAAAAAGCTTTAGTGACACACCTACTTGTCACCTATGTGGTCTTCGTAGTCTCGCGAAACTTCACATATCTCTCTACTCCGATATCGTATCGACAAACAGTTTGATGAGTTAGAAACTAGACTTATAGATAGTCATTTGTATATATGGATCATCTCGTAAATCCAAGTACATTGGGAGAAACGCTCAGCTACATTAGACCTAATTTTCAGCGTATTTATGAATGCAACTTGTGATGATCTTTGCCAACTTATGTTCCGCAACTCTCTTGACTTCAAAACATAACACACGACTATCATAAGACAACATTAACTCATAACATAACTTCTTTATCATTTTGAGCACCCTAGTCTCACCCCAAAAGTACATGTTATAACATTCCCAACTTGTCGACTTTTGACGAAACTTATTTTCTTTAATTGGTTTAGCTTCTAAGCCTTCCAACCCTCTTGGTACTTGCATTCCATGATCTTAAATATTTATAACCTCCAAGTTAACATGATTAACTTACTTTACGTACTTTCAAATATGATCTCATTTCAGAGCTTACATCAATTGACTTACAACATACTCTCACGCATGAAACTATGGGCTGTAACATGCTTAATTCTGAAGCCTTACCTATTTTTGTCACCTTCTCACTCACCTTTTCTTATCCTTACTCCTATCTACCTAAAAGATTGTCTCTCTACCATACTTTAGCTTGCGACCTACACACATTTATTTATACTACTCACAACCTTGCTTTAACTTGCTAGCACCATAGATTTCCTTCCGTGCCTTCTCAGTTGTCTTTAAACATAAGCAATTACTTTTGATGGTCGTTCTGCCACTTGCTGCATGGATACTTGGCTTATCTTAGTGCCCACGAATACTAGAATTCCATGTAACTCATATGATCTCAAATATCATTTTTGATTTTTTTTCTTCCCGTTCATTAGCCACGATAGGTGCCAGTTTCTTATGGAGTGCATACAATATTGTAGTGAGACAATTATTGCAAGATCATTTCTTCTTTAGGTCACTATGCTTAGGGTGAAGCCTTCTTTCTTATTTTCTCAGCTAGTATTCTGTTGTAGTACTTAGGGGACACCCTCTGACTCCTGTAAAGCTATTAGCTTATTACATCGTATACTCGAATGATTGTTTTGATGTTCTTACTCGCCCATAATTATCAAAGTTACTTACCTCTGCACTCTTATGCTCATAGAGTTGCTTCTGAATTGAAATTTTGACTGTCTCCCTAGTGGCACTCTTTTTATTTCTATAACACCTATACGGTACCATTAACTACCAACTCCTATCTAAATATTTCTCAAGGATCACGTTGTCATATCGGAGAGACTGAATTCCCTATGTTGGGGTTCACTGCATTTATATTGCATGATCTGTTGATTTATCTGTATCCTCTTGTCTAGCCATAACTAGACTCTTCCTGAACAAACTACTAACTAGTCGTTGGTCCATTTTCATATCTATATTCCGTGTAATCTCTCTTAGGTTATTTTCATTTGTCTTAACATACCACTCGCACTAGCTCCTTATATATCAAGTGTTCATTCACACTTATTTATCAATAACATCATGGGCGGGAACCTTTACTGCTTCACCCCGATTTTGTGCTTGCATAATGTTCTGGAGTCGTAACATATCTGTAGAATCTATATAAATGCATCTCATTCCTTTCGCCTTTTTACCACATTCTTCATTTACTATTCCATAGTTACCTGAACCATATAACTCATACTCAATACCATATCACACCATATTTTCCCCTCTCTTCATCTTTGGTATCTTTTCACATCTTCATTGACTCTTACTCACCTTGCGGTAACCCTTCTATACCAAGGATAATGAAATTTCTTACTCACGAGTGTGACACCTAGTGTAACTAGCACATTTATTCCCTTATGCTTAAGTCTTCTCACAGTAATTTCTTTAGGGAAGCGCCTTGTTGAATCACCTTTAAAGGTGTTCTTCTGTTGTCCATTCTATTATTGGCGGAACGCGGTCTCTGAAATTCTTCTATTATCAAAACACTTGGTCCCTACTTTATGTTTAGTTTATCTTGTTCACTAGCCCGTAGTCATTTCTATTACTCTGAGGTCTAACTTTTTCTTCTTGTAATCATGTTGGAGTCACCAACTTATTTCTCGAAATGAGGATATGACTTTATGGCTTATGCTATTTTATTGTTTCAAGGCCCCTCTCCTCTTGTCTTCCCTTTCCTTGACAATAGACTCTATCATCGTGTCATATTTTGATTTACTGTTATAACTCATTTATCACATCTTACTCATAACACTTCATTTACTCTCTTCTTAATCTCCTGCTAATATTTATGTCTATCACTTTATTCTAAAAACTTCAATAAAACATTCTTTCACTTTTAGCTCCCCTTGCTCCATTAACTGGCTCTTCGGTCGCCTAATATTCTATCTTAACTTGGGATGAGAGTCATTGTCACGCCCCGAAAATCGAGGAGCGCGACCGGTGCTCAACTGAGTGAACCCGACTGAGCAAGCCTATTAGATTCCTTCTACCCAAATTCATTCATGAATAAAGAGAATATATGTTTTCCTTAATTAAACAATAAAGTGGTCATGTCTGTAATTACCAATTTCTTACCAATAGTTTCATCATTTTTAAAGTCTCAAATGGACAAGTAATACAACCACAACATAACATAGTTTGTCTTTCCCCAACACCAATACACAACCCACACTATGTCTACAGAGTCTCTATGGATAAAGAAGAGTACAATGATAATGCCGGCAACAAGGTCCCGGCTATACCTCAACCATAATACATAAAGATCAGAAGATACATGACCCCAGGATGAAGTGGGACTCACTAAGTCAGCTGGGAAAAAGGTGTGCTGCTATCACTGATCAATGTCTCCTGTTGTGGAATCACCTGCATCCATTTACAGATGCAGCGCCCCCGGCAAAAGGGACGTTAGTACTGTCGAATAGTACTAGTATGAAAACTAAACACCAATTTAAGAATTTAGAAATACAAGATAATTATGATGAACCAGTGCGGCAATAGAATAATATAGATAACTGTCTCAACCATAGCAAGCTTATTAAAAGCTATCAACAACATTTATAGGATTTAAGATGTGATCCTATGTAACCATCTTCACACAAAGCGGCCCCGCTACCTCACCCGATGTATGTAGGTGGAGGTGTACGTACAATACCACAACTCTAATCAAGCGGCCCTGCTGCCTCATCCCAATGTATGCGGGTGGATATATAACCACATTACTAAGAACTTGCACAAAGAGGCTATGCCGCCTCACCCCAATGTATGCGGGTGGTGGTGCCACAATAATACCAAAACTATACACAAAGCGGTCGTACCACCTAACCCCAATATAAGCGGGTGGAGGTACAATCCTACAATATCATAATTCCTACACAAAGTAGTCATTCCGCCTCACCCCAATATATATGCGGGTGGAGGTATATCACAATCACGATCTCTCTACCATAATCCCCATACAAAGCGATCATGCCGCCTCACCCCAATGTATGCGGGTGGAAGTGTATCACAATCACAATCTCTACACAACTTGGAATAATACCTTTCACATAAATCACGACTAGAGATTATAACATGTGGATACGTAATCCATTGTTTGGGATACATCCTCAATTTATAATGCAATATGATAAGAGTATTTGAAATACGAATTGAACATAAATCTTCATCACAAAGTTGATCGGAATACTCGATTTATAATCAACATCTCGGAACTCACAAGGATAATGAGAATTCCAACTCTTAAAGAAGAGTTTAGCCAACATACCTCAATCGAGCTTCCTTACACTCTAAATGTCTCCGAAATTCTTAGCAACTTCAATCTATTTTTGAAATATAACAAATTAAACCAAAATTAGGAAGATGATCATGGTTCTAGCTCATTTGAGCATTTTATCAAACATTAGATGTGCATTAAGGTTTCAATATCCTTTTATGGAGGATTCCATCATCCCACAACCCCACCTTTACCATTTTTAGCTCAACAATCTTTCTACACCTCTTGATAACACATGCATGTACAATAACCAACCCACTTGCCCAGAAGTTATCTTGCTTATTATCCATTGCTACACAAAATTTGAAATTGAGGGTTAGGGTGTAGAATATTACCTCTAGGATGAAGGCCTAGTGAGTTTCCCTTCTCAATCTTCTAAAACTTGGGCAAGAATTGAAGAACAATTATTGGAGAACACCTTCTAACTCTAGGGCACCCTCTCTCACTCTAAAATGTCAGATTATCTCTCAAACATGGCCCAAAACGTGTATTTAACGAAGTAGGGTCGGGTTTTAAAAACCCAAAAATGAAGCTCCGGAACAGGTTCTGCAGTCGCATATGTGACCGCATAATGGTTATGCGGACCGCATATCGATCGCATATTGGTGTCCAAAGTTGGCCAAATATCTGTCTGTGTATGCGGTCACTATGCAGTTTGCATAACTGTTATGGGATCATATAATGCACCGCAAAACAGTTATGCGGTCGCATAATTTCCCCGGACTAGCCCTTCTCCTGCTCACTTTTGCGGCCATTATGCGGCCCGCAGAGTGATTCTGCGATCGCATAATGGACTGCCGAATTACATTTTTCTGCCAAAAATATTCCTTTTCATTCTCGTACATTGTTCAACCCAAAAAGTCCGAGCACCATAAAATATTATTTTCTTTGTAAATTTTATCGGGCTTTACACTTAAGTACTTTGAAATTTTCCAGGGTGTTACAGTCATACTAATGTAAATATTTATCCATTCAAGGATTCTAGTGCCTATCCTCTATAATTTCTTTACATTCTAGTATTCATATCCGATTGTATTGTTCTAGTGTGCACCACCTGGGTGTCTCACAAGGAGAACTATTACCCCATTTGCAATATTGTTCATAAATGTCAGCTAACGCCAACAATCCATCCACCAGATTGGGTTACTCTAACCCCAGCTGGATCTTGATGTTCCATCCTTCTCTTAAACTATATTTGTTAGCTTCCATAAGTCATAACTGAGATGAGTGTGGTCAATTGTATATATCTCTATTTCTGTTGAAAGTATCTCAAAATGCTTATATTTCTCTGCCTGAATTGTAAATATTGATAATATTCAGTAATTGGGTACCTCGTACCCTTCTTCACCTTGCTTCTTTTACTTGTTGAAACATGTATCTACCTTCTGATTTTCTTGTTGCTTTTTACCATATGGGTGGATAGATATTCATGCCTTAGGTCTCCTTACCAAGAAGCTTACACGTCTTAGTACACATGATCTGCTAAAGACCTTACATTTACTCATAATTAACATGATGCAAAATCGAGTTCCTCTGACTCAACTCTTCCAGAGCCACATTCAATCTCTTACCAACTATCTTTCTGGATGTAGGTATGATTGTTATATGAATAAAATAGAATTTAGGAGTTTGAATTCATACAACTGAGCTCTACCACACGATCTAGAGTAAGAAGAAAGAGTGACAGTCTTAAATGCCCTGTAGCCCCCTGCTCATAAGTGTGGTGCACAACACACCCATAAATAAGACTCTATTAGACATTTCTTGTAGACTCCCTAGGGCAGAACTGCTCTGATACCACTTTTGTCATGACCCAAACCGATGGGCAACGATGGGCACCCAGTGCCTTACCCAACTGAGTACCAACGTAATGTATCTTTCTTATCATACCATCATGGGTAAATGGGATAGAAGGGCTGTCATGCCATAACTAGAATGAAACATAAAGGAATACTCAACACAGGATGGCTTAACATGGAATACAAACTTATACATGTGACATACGGGCCTATAAGACCAAAATGATCACTTGTGCACTCAAAACATAGGTCGACAAGACCATACAATATTTCATAACATGACATCTATCTACAAGCCTCTAAGAGTACATAAACGTCATAAAGGTGGGGACAAGGCCCCACCATACCAATCATTACATGTTCAAAGCATACCGAACAAATATGCAACTCCGGAGCAAGTGGAGTGCGCCAACACCTTCCGCTGAGATGATAGCCTACTAGGAGGACTATCAACCTGTCTATCGGGACTTACGGGCATGAAACACAGCATCCCTAGACAAAAGGGACGTCACTACAAATAAAGTATTGAGTATGTAAGGCATGAAAAGTAGTATATAAAATACATGAAAGAAACATAGAGTAAAATGACTCAGCCTATAAGTCTAAAATGCTCAGTGAATCATGAAACATTTATTGTGTCATGTATATGCATATATATGTCATATCATGTATGTGTATATGCATACATAACAACATCAAGCCTCTGAGAGCATCCCATCATATCATCTCGGCCTTTGTGGGCAAAATCATCAACGTATGCTAGCTGATCAGGTGATGGTGCGTATATAATGTTGTAATCTTTCCCCATACACCATATACATATAATATACGCGTATATAATTCCATCTAGGCATGGGTCAATTTACATGTATAAATGAATGCAATGCATATTGAAGTAAGTCAATAAGATCTTTCGGAATATCATGAGATCAATATGCCTTCGGATAAACTTTATCAACTTATGTATTTTCTGTGACCCATGAACAAAGGATATAATAATAGGATGCATGTCGAATCAAGAACATAGGCACCCATAGTACTTTTATTAATATAGTCATCTATGAATGTTGCGCTGTCACGCCCCGGCCTCGGGGAGCGCGACCGACGCTCAATTGAGATACCCCAATCAAGCACCTATTCACTGCCTTCTACTCGAACTTACCCGTGAATAATGTGAAGGTATATTTCCATTAATTAGACAATGAGAAGATCACGGGACAACACAATTTTGTTACAATTAGTTACTTCATTTATAATTCCCAAAATACATTACACATTCATAGTTTCAAGTGGAACATGTTATACAAATACAACGTATTTAGTTAGACTTTCACAACACCAATATACAACCCACACTATGTCTACGGAGCCTCTAACGGATACAAAAGAGTATTATGATAGTGACGGCAACAAGGCCCTGGCTATTCCTCAAAATATTATACATAAAGAACAAAAGATACAAGACCTCGATAGGAAGTGGAGCTCACCAAGTCAGTTGAGGAGAGGGTGTACTGCTATCACTGAATAATGCCGCCTGCTGTGGAACCACCTGCATCCATTAAAGATACAGCGCCCCCGAAAAAATGGACGTTGGTACATATAGAATAGTACTAGTATGTAAAACTAAACATCCTCTCAATAGAACGAGTAACGGTAAAATGAAGGAGAAACATGGAATCAATGAGAGCCTCAAACAATATTAGAGTGTCAAGTTAAGAGAAAGGTACGTTTCATGTAAATTTCAACATTTTTAAGTTGGAAGATCTTTAGTACCGATACACCACCGTGCCTTTAGTGCGGAGTCTGATCTTCGCCCGATCAGATAAGCCATCTCACCCGAGACATTCAATCACAATACCACCATGTGCTCTACATGGCGTTCGATCTCAGCCCGATCGGCTAAGCCGTCTCACCCCAATGTCGTGTGGATCAATATCAGTTTTCGCTAGAAATCATCTCATCCTAGTTAAGGGGAACAATATCAACACATGAATATCATCCCATTTAAGTGGAATAATCTCAACACATCAATACAAGGATTTACCCCTCAATTACTTCTACACCAGCACTTGTAGTTTTGGGATTAGGTTATTTCAACTACCCATCCCCGGTGACTAAACGATACTCCCAAAACATTTATTATAAAAAGGAGTTACAGTTCATTTCATAATATTTCACACATTCTTTCATTTCATTGGCACTAGTGGCCATAAGTGTAATTTCGTTCTTGGCACGTCGGTCGCATTTCATATTTCATACACAATCCTTTCACTTTCAGACTTTATCATGGATTATCGACAACAAGTCATTTCTAATCAAGACTTTAAGTACGCTACGAGAAATAAGAGTCTTAAGCACATTGAGTTTTCTTTCATAATGTAGCATAATAAGTTGCAATTGAAACATGATTGAAATCATGTTATTCCGACACGTCGATCACGTTTGAATACATTCCTGAAGGAGAACACAATATGCTAGGAGCATTTGGCCCACATTTTTAGCATATATCTTTCAACACGAGCTTATTCGAAATAGTCAAATTTTTAAGGAATAACTTGGAACATGAGAAGTAAGAGCTCGACCCATCATACATCGAAACTTATGGGAACATCGCAGGATTCAATTCTAATGGAGAAGTTTAGCCAACATACCTCGCTTGAGCTTTCCTTTAATTATTACGACGTTCCAGAAATCCTAGAAATCTCGATCTATTCAAAGAGATAACAAATATTGGACCATAATTAGGAAGAGATTCGCAGTTTCAGTTCATTTAAGAATTTCATCAAACAGTAGGTGTGCAAATTCGACTATAGGGTCTTATAGTGATGTTCCTTCACCCCACAAGCAATCCCCACTTCAATAGGTCACCCATATATTTTCCACAACCTCCCTACAACCTTTACTGGCATATGCATGCATCATTAATCAACTCTTATTCTCAAAACGATTTTCCCCATTACCTATCTTCTACCCCAAATTCAAAAGAGGAAGCTAGGTCTAGAATCTTACCTCTTTAGTAGACAATTCTATTGTCTTTCCTTGTTAATTTCCCAAGGCATGAGCAAGGAATTGAAGTGGAAGTTGTTGGAGGTCCTCTTTCTCTCTCTAGCTCCCCCCCTCTCTCTTAAAATATCAGAATTCCCGCTCAAAAACGGTCCCTTAAGTCTATTTATTAAAACAGGGTTGGGTTATCAAAACATAAAAATGGACCCTCCGAACTCAACTCTGCGGTCGCAGAGTGGACCGCAGAACAGTTATGCAGTCTGCATAAGGTACCGCAAAATCACCCTCCAAAACTGGGTTGCTCTGGTCAGGTATGCGGTCTGCAAACCAGTTATGCGATCGCATAACGCACCGCAAAAGTCCACCTTTGGAATTCTTCATGATCAATCTGCGATGAATTTTACGGTGCGCGAAATAATTACGCGGTCGAATAGTTGACCGCAAAATGTCCTTTAAAATTTGGCTCTGGTTCTATTGCATTATGTGGCTGATCTGTGGTCCGCGAAGTGACTCTACGGTCGCATAGTGGGCCACAGAAATGCCATCCACAAATACATTAGCATACCTCGGTACCATGAAACCCCGAGTTCTAGGTAAATATTTGCTGGGCCTTACATGTACATTTGCTCATTTCGTTTGTATCATGCCAAAAGGAAAGAAGCGATAGCCTTAACATACCGTTGTCATTTACTTAACCTCATGGAATTGGTTCAAACTGTTAGTATTGAAATCTACAACAACGATATGGAAGCATTGTTAAGCTTACAGAAGCTAGAATTCAACACAAATGAGCGAGTAGCTCGTCTACGAGTAATTGTACAACACCTCCCCTTATTCTTTTTCTTTCCTCAAATCAAACAACAAGACCAACATGCACAGAATATCAACAAACATATTACATCAATATCACACCTTAAAATCCATCACAATAGATCACCAAAACAGTCCACACAATCTCACACAACAACCCAGTGCTACTTTGCACCTTTCCATCCCTAAAATTTACCTATAACTTTTGAATACACTTCAATAGTTACGGCCACAATATACTCAGGTTATACATACTGATTTTCAAGCCACAACACAACATAAAAATGAACTCATATCAGTCCACAAATTACAACAACTCAAAACTGATTTCACAATATTACTTCATCAATTCTTACTCTCATAACTTAGTTAAGGCACCAATAAGATTAAAAACAACATGTCCAACACAATATTCACATGAGACAGCCATATAATAATATGAAACTACTCCAAACAGTCAATAACATCTGAACAACTTCGACTCAATTTTCAGCTCCTACTTCACAAGTCCTTCACCAAACAACCTAGCTAGAACTTAGATATACTCAAATAAATGAAGAAGAGATGATTTTATTACCTAGATCAGATATTGCAGGGATGAAACAATGGTATTATATTTCCCTTGATGACCATTAACTTTCTCCACTTCAGATCCTTCAAGATTGGAGATTACCCTTTAACTAGAATTGAAAGAAGAGGAAGATTATCGGCAACTTCTTAAGGTTTGAAGTAGATCAATTTGGGAGAGAATCCGTGGATCTTTTTACCTTTCTACTACTTGGATATTATGAGGAGAGGTGTCTTGATCCATACCCTAAAATGGCCCTCTTGGCTAACCTACACATATCCATTTAGGTGGACTAATTTGGGCCTTCCCTTTTTGCAAGTAGGTGACACACCTACTTGTCACCTGCTTGGTTACTTAATAGGTGTAACATGCTGCCCTTATTCACTTACAAATGTTTCTTGTCCTCATTTAATAATCATGACACATGTTAAGTAGCTCAAGCTAGTAGGACGGGTAACCAAGCTGCTCAAGCAAGTAACCGGATAAGCAAGCAGCTCAATTTTATGTATCCATTATCTCATTTGTTTTTTTCCAAGTCTCATTCATCTTAACTTACTTAAGATTTATATAAACTTTCCTTAGCCTTGAGGAAGGATTTCATCCTTTTTGAGCTTACATTAGATAATATTATAATGATAGTGACGTCTGAAGTACGGGGTGTAACATCCTTCCCCCCTTAGAAATATTTCTCCCCGAATGTTAACTCTTAAAGGTTTGCGAAAACGGGGAGTAACATCATTAAATTATTTTATATACTTTCAAGGAGGATCTCATTGACGAGCTTACATCAATTGACTTACAACGTATTTACACATACAAAAACATGGGGTATAACATAAGAAGTATGTATAGGAGTGTTTGGTGGGTTTGTGGGGGTTACTGAAGGTACAATCTCAGTTGTAGTGACTGTGGTCGGGGTATTGTTTGCTTCGGGTGGTTGGAGGGAAGTGATCAGGGATCGAGTCTTGTGAAGGGAAGCATACAACCTGGGTTGTGGAGGTGTCGTCACGGCTAGATGCGCTAGTTCTCAAATATGTTGCACCTCCTCTCTTTGTGATTCCATCTCTTATGCCATCCTAGACACGTGTTCATCATTTCGAGTATCATTCTTTTCCCTCAATCCCCGGGTTGTCGGCTATCACCAAAGCGTGTACGGTCAGGTCATCAGTTGCAGACATCTTACCTTTTGATCTCAGGTTGTATAGTGGTTCATCCAGTTTTTCGAGTCAACACAAACCAACCTCTGTTTCGGGGAATAATATTAATGTAATGAAAGAAAAGAAAAAAAAGAAGAGTGTTGACGACCAATTTTGACCCTCCTTTTAAAAATTAATTTACTTACACTTATTAATTTTCAATAAATATGTTCAAGATATTTTCGAAATAATAATATTTATTTTTTTTTATAAAAATTAGGTAATCAATGGTGTTAAATAGTAATTTAGTAATTATATTATTATAAACATACAATCTTTACTATCTACCATTTTTGAAACTATTAAAATAATTTTTCATATGCATCACATAGGTTTATACTATCACGACCCATAATACAACTAATCGTGATGGCACCTAACCCAATCCGCTAGGTAAGCCAATTTGCAACAATCCAATTCAAATGAGATTAACTGAGAAAATAATGATGAAATAACTGAGCTTTTATACAAAATCCCAAGGATTGGTAGTACAAATTATGATCTTCTAAGATTTAGAGTTTCCAAAGCTGGTATGAAATAAACACATCATCTGTTCGAAATAAACATAAACAAATTTATAAATCTAAAGCTACAAAGAACAAGAGGCAGCTACAACCAGAACGCATGTACATCTCCAATGCCAGCTCCCATCATAAAAAGCAACATAAGGTCCACAATCTGCACGCAAGGTACAGAAGTGTAGTATGAGTACAATGATCCCATGTACTCAATAAATAACAAACCTAACCTTAAATGGAAAGCAGTGACGGGCTCGGACAACAGTCAGAGTCCAACACCAATAGCCATAAACAACTCGTAACAATATAATAAAAGTAGCACATGTAATAACTCAAAGATATGATGGTCAGCTTGTTCACAGTTACGAAAAATAGGCATGCTTTTCAGGTATATTTTAAAACGCAAATCATTCGCCGAAATCATTAAAATATGAGTATATCAGAAAACTGTGATTTTTCCCAAAAAGTTTCAACAACAGATAAGATGTTTCATTATCATATAGCATGAGGAAATTACACCTCTATGCCTACATGTCAATATGCATGTGAAGCCGTGAATGTCATAATATAGTTTAGCAGGAGGAAATGCATCTCTATGCCTACATGCCAAGTTTGCATGTCAAATGTAATGCATCACAGTGATGAACTTATGTACTCACACTCTCAGAGTACTGAATCTCACTGTCTCACACTCAATTACTCGGTACACTCAATCACTCGGCACTCAGTGCCTGTGCTCACTACTGGCATGTCAGATTCCGGAGAGGCGAATCCTTTCTAAGTGCTAATATAATCCAACATGGCCTGCTGCGGTATGTAGACCGATCTTATCATGAATCAATAAAAACTTGTTGCGGCATGCAGCCCGATCCCATAATAAATCAATAAAACCTATTGTGGGGTGCAACTGGATCCCAACATGAATCAATAAAACCTGATGCGGCGTGTAACCTGATCCAATAAATATCACTCACAATCCAGCCCTCAGTCCCCAACTCAGTCATCAATCTCTCCAGTCTTTAGAGCTCACAAATCTCATGCCAATCAGTCATTGATGATAACATGATGTGACAACAAATGAAAACAGAGACTGAGATATGATATGCAGATAAATGAATATGATTGAGTATGTAATTGTAATTTAAGAAAAGAACACAACAACAGAAATGACCTCAGTGGGTCCAAATAGAATAAGCACATAGCCTAAACATGATTTCTAACGTGATTCACAACTCATACAATCAAACAAGTACAGAGAACATGGATGTAAGAAGATATAACAGCAAAACAAATCCGGTCATAATCTAATAGTCGACTAAAATCATGATTTCCTTAGTGTACGCCCACGAACATACATCAATGGCCACCCTTGAGACAAATTCCCAGGGGGTAATTCAAGAAGAGATAGAAATCTGTAAGATCTCTATATCCAGGGAAGGGAAGCACAATGACAAAACAGTCAAAAAAATAGATTCGCGGACCACTGATTATTTGACAACAAAATCAAAGACCAATCCTAGTCAGAAAAAAAAAGCAAATGAGGAAATAGAAGGGTGCTAATACACAAGTTGTACCCCAAATTCTTACTGATTCTAATCCTTAGAGTCTTCAAATGAATGTCCCACCTGATATCAGGATGAAGGACTCAATTCCCCCCTCCTCATGTTGAGGAGGCACCATAGAATGCACATGCACCTACCCCAACACAAATTAGTATTCAGGTAGTAACTACAAGTCCACCTACTTAGTCTATTGCAAGGACTGATCAGTATGGTAGAAGGGAGAAGGATGAGTACAATCACATACAATCTGAAGATGAAAGAAACACGGGTGAAGAAGAAGATGATGAACATAGTGATGATATGGAGGTTGAGGACACATGCATTCAACTACTCAATGCTATCAATGGGGATTCTGATCTGGAAAATATGGTTGAATCTCACGGCATGTCACATAGAGGCAACACCTCTCACTATCTCACTAGAATAAAAGCAAGCAGTCCTAAAAATAACAACAAAACACCAACTCCTAAACAATTTCTATGATTAGTACAATCATATGGAATGCAAGGGGTATCAGAAACAAAGGGGCCATTTAAAGACTCAAAACATTGAAGCAACTTCATAAACATTCTTTTATTGCTGTGTTGGAGCCATTTTTGGTTGATACTCATCTCAACCATTATAGACTTTATCTATCCATACAAAATTCATCTTCTAATATCAACAACAGAATTTGGGTATTCTGGAATCAAGAATTCAGAGGCCAAGTTATTGACCAGGATGAACAACAGCTCACCATGGAATTGTAGCACACTGAAGTAGGAGAGCCATTTTAAATCATTGTAATCTATGCCAAATGAAAAATAACACTGAGAAGACCTCTATGGGAAGTTCTAAGACAAATATCCATGACATGAACAATCCCACAATGTGTCATTGGAGATTTCAATGTGATAACATCCATAGAAGAGAAAGTTGGAGGCCTTCCATACCAGATGAACAAGAGCCTGAAATGTTTAAGCATGATTGAGGATTGCGGTTTGGTGGACCTAGGTTTTTATGGTAGCAGGTTCACCTGGTAGAATGGAAGGGGTCAATGCTCAAAGTCTCAAAAAGGCTAGACAGAGGTCAGGTCAATGATAACTGGCTGATTTCCTATCCTGCTACTACTATCACTCATCTATTTTAAGCAGGGTAAGATCAGAATCCTACGCTTTTGGAAATCAATGGAAGACAAGACTCTGGTAGAAGATACTTCAAGTTCCTCAATTGTTGGTTTGAAACTGAAACCTTTTTCCCTCTTGTCCAGGACGTTTGGGATAAAGAGGTCAATGGCAATGCTATATGGATCTTTCATCAGAAATTCAAAGCACTGTCCAATGCTCTAAGTACATGGTCCAGACAACAATATTAGGACATCTTTCTAAAGACAAGGAGTATGAACATAATTTGAAGCAGACTAAGATGAACTAGGCTCAAACAAATGATGATTCTGACAGGTAGCATATCATGAGCTTCAGGCTCAATATGAGAGATGCATGAAGTTACAAGAATCCATACTGAAATAAAAAACTCAGTTACAATGGTTTAGAGAAGGAGATGCTAACTCCAAGTATTTTCATAGTCTTATCAGAGGCAGAAGAAGGAATCTTTTCATTCATAAAATAAAAGATGATGTTTGAGAATAGATTCAGGGTGATGAATCTATTGGTATGGCAGCCTGCAGCAACTTTCAAAACCTCTTCACCCATACAGAAGGTGCAATCAAAGAAGACCTACCGTCTTGTATACCTTCCATGATAACATAGGAAGATAATGAGCATATGACTAAAGCTCCCACTTTGACTGAAATCAAAGAAGTTGTTTTCTCCATGAATCCTAATAGTGCTACTGGTCCTGATGGAATGAATGGAAAATTCTTCCAATCCTTTTGGAATATCATTAAATTTGACCTGCAGAATATGTTACTGGCTTTCTTTAGGGGCCATGTAAAAATACATGACTAGTGCTTGTCTTATCCTACTGCCCAAGGTGGAGTTCCCAAACTCTTTAACAGAGTTCATGCCAATTAGTCTCAGCAACTTTATCACCCAAATCATACCCAAAGTCATAAGTTGTAGATTAGCCCCTATCCTTCCTAGAATAATTTTTGCAAATCAGATAGGCTTTGTCAATGGTAGACGCATCTCAAAAAATATAATGCTGGCTCAGGAGATTGTTCATGGGATAAAAAAACCCAATATAGGCTCGAATGTGGTAATTAAGCTTGACATGGCTAAAACCTGTGACAGAGTTTCCTGAGGATTTACTTGCATAATGCTGAGAAGAATAGGCTTTAATGAGATGCTCATTGATATGATTTGGTAAACCATGTCCAACAATTGGTACTCAGTCATCATTAATGGTAGCAGATGGGGTTTCTTCCACTCAACAAGGGGCATGAAACAAGGAGATTCATTGGCACATACCTGGGATGCCCTCTGTATAAAGGTAGGAAAAAGATTGTGCACTTCAATTACATGGTGGCTAAAATAGTCAACAGAATCAAAGGCTGGCATAGCAGGATTCTGTCCTATGGAAGTAAGGGCACTTTTATCAAAAAATGTGTTACACTCAATACTCACAAACTTCCTGTCAGCTCTTTCTCCTCCTAAAGCTGTTCTGAAACAAATACAAAAACTGGCTGCTCCTTTTTCTGGGGAATGGAGAATGACAAAGCCAAATATCACTGGTCCTCATGGCATAAACTCTCTTTCCCAGTGAATGAAGGAGGAGTTGGCTTCGAAACAATGGAGGTTCTTTGTCAATCTCTGGAGTACAAAAAATGGTTATTATTTAGAACTAATAAGTCACTATGGGTCAATCTCTAGAGTAAAAACAATGGTTATTATTTAGAATGAATAAGTCACTGTGGGGCAACTTCCTGAGGGCTAAATACTGCCAAAGATCAAATCCAATATCCATGAAATGGGATATTGGACAGTCTCAGACATGGAAAAAAATGATGAACAACAAAAAAAAGGCTAAGAAACATATTCACTGGAGATTCCATTCTAGTAGCTGCAGCTTCTGGTGGGACAATTGGCTAGGGACTGCTGCTGTTGCTAACTATAGAACTGAAGGAGACGGGCCTGGAAACATAAATCTGGATCAATTTTAGGAAAATTGCTAACTGAACTTACAAGAATTAAACAGAGTGGCCCAATGCATGTGATTCAAGACATCATGGAGATTCCCATATACTACAAGCCACAGGATTAAGATCAACCCATATGGACCCTCACAGCATCTGGAACCTTTACATGTGCATCTGTCTGGGATGTGTCAAGGAATAAGAAACAACCCAACTATCACGCCCCAAACTCGAGAAGCGCGACTGGCGCTCAACCGAGTAAACCCGGTCAAGCAAGCCTGTTGAATACTTTCTACCCAACTCACCCATGATTTAAAGAGTATACATAACTTTGTTAATTAACCAACAAAGAGATCATGTAGACAATCCCAAATTCATTACCATTAATTACTTCATTTAATAAGTCTCAAACCACACACACACCTCCTTGGTTCAAAGTGGAACAAGTGATTCAATCACAACAAAACTTGTTTAACATTCCCAAGACCCACATACAACCCACACTAAGTATATGGAGCCTGCAAAGATACCAAAGAGTACGATCATAGTTCCGGCAACAAGGCTCCGGATATACCTTAAAACACAATAACACATACGAAACAAAAGATGCGCAACCCCGGAATGACATGGGGCTCACCACGTCAGCTGGGAAGAATGAGTACCGCGATCACTGGTCAATAACCACTGTAGTAGAGCCACCTGCATCCATTAAAGATGCAGCGCCCCCGGCAAAAGGGACGTTAGTACATGTCGAATAGTACTAATATGAAAACCAAACACCAAATCAAGAACTTGGAAATACAATATGAATTTGATGAATCACGGTGATAATGGAATAGCATAGATAGAAGTTTAAGCCAAGGAAAATTTATCAAGAGCTTTCAATATCAAATATAAATTGTAAGACGCGATCCTCTATAACCATCTTTATAGAATGCGTCCACGCAGACTCACCCCAATATGTGTGGGTGGTGGTGCAAGCATAATACCACAACTCTAATCAAGTGGCCCCGCCACCTCACCCCAATGTATGCGGGTGGAGGTGTAACCACAGGACTAAAACCCACACAAAGCGTCCATACCGCCTCACCCCAATATATAGGCGGGTGGAGGCGCAACAACAATACCAAAAATCCAACATAAAGGGGCCATGCTGCCTCACCCCAATAAATATAGGTGGAGGTGTAATCCCAAGCACAATCTCTACACAATTTGGCATAATAACTATTATATGAAATATGTCAATGGAGGCACATCATGTAGATATAAAATCCTTAGGTTGGTACACACCTCAATTAATAGTACAACATAATAAGAGCACTTGAAACACGAATCGAACATATATGTTTGTCACAAGCATATTTGTAATAATCGATTTATGATAAACATCTTCGAACTTACAAGGGTGATGTTGGGTTCAATTCTCAAAGAAGAGTTTAGGCAACATACCTCAATTGAGCATCCTTAAATTCTACAATATTTCAGAATTCATAACAACTTCAATCTATTTTAGAAATATAACAAATTGAACCAAAATTAGGAGGATGATCATGGTTCTACCTCATTTGAGCATTCTAACAAACATTAGGTGTGCATTAAGGTTTCAAGGTCCTCCTCTGGTGGATTCCATTATCCCAAACCCATTATCTACCATTCTTAACTCAACAATGTTCTTACACCTTTGATAACACATGCGTGCAAGATGAACAACTCTCATGCCCAAATATTATCTTAATAATTACCCAATTTTAGATAAAATTTGAGATTGAGGGTTAGGGTGTTGAATCTTACCTTTAGGATGAAGACCTTGTGGGGTTTCCTTGTTAATCTTCCAAGATTTGAGCAAGAATTAAAGAACAATTGTTGAAGAACACTTTCCCACCCTAGGGCACTCTCTCACTCTAAAAACATCAGGTTTTAGCTCAAGAAATGGTCCATTCCGTCTATTTAATGAAATGGGGTCGAGTTATAAAAAAGACCACAATTTGCACAGTCGCGCCGCATGTGCGCCATGGGGTGCGGTGCGGCAGTGAAAAATGTGCCTAGAAACGAAATTTTGAAATGTTGTGGAAATCCCCATAGACGCGCCACATGGGGCGGCGCTGTAGTGTCACATTCGGCCAACTTTTGGTAATTTAGTTATAACTTCTTGTAGTAGTTTCCAAATGAAGAACGATTTGAAGCGCTGGAAACTAGACTCGAAGATCATACATTTGATATGTTCTATGCGTATGCGTATTGAATACCGACAGTTGAACAAAGTCACAGTGAAGAACAGGTATCCATTGCCTCGTATTAATAATTTATTTGATCATCTACAGGGTGCCAGAGTGCTTACCATGGTTGACTTATGTTCAGGCTATCATTAGTTGAAAATTCGGGAGTCATATATCCCGAAGACTGCTTTCACGACTCGGTATGGTCACTAGAAGTTCCTTGTGATGTCATTTGGGCTGACCAATGCCCCAGTAGCTTTTATGCACTTGATGCATAGTGTGTTCCGGCCTTTTCTTGACTTTTTTGTCATTATGTTTATTGACGACATTCTGGTGTACTCCCAGACTCGGGAGGATCATGAGCAGCACCTGAGGACTGTGCTTCAGACCTTGAGAGAAAAGACGTTATATGCAAAATTTTCAAAGTGTGAGTTTTCGCTAGACTCAATGGCATTCGTGGGTCATGTAGTATCAAGTGATGGGATCAAGGTGGATCCGAAGAAGGTGGAAGCAATGCAGTGTTGGCCTAGACAGTCATCAACTAAGGAGATCCGGAGTTTGTTTGGTTTGGCGGGGTATTACCATCATTTTGTAGAGGGTCTCTCATCTATTGCAGCACCTATGACCAGACTGACCCAGAAGGGTGCTCTATTCAGATGGACAGAGGAGTGTGAGGAGTGCTTTCAGAAGCTCAAGATAACTTTGACTACAACCTCGGTATTAGTATTGCCTACAGGTTCGGGGTCTTATACTGTATATTATGATGCATCGTAGATTGGTCTCGGCTCGGTGCTGATACAGGACAGTAGGGTGATTGCCTACGCATCCAGACAGCTGAAGGTGCATGAGAAGAACTATTCTATCCATGACCTGGAGTTAGCGGCTATTATTAATGCCTTGAAGATTTGGCGACACTATTTGTACGGTGTCCCTTGTGAGATTTACATTGATCACCAGAGTTTGCAGCATCTGTTCAAACAAAAGGAACTTAACTTGCATCAGCCGAAGTGGTTGGAGCTGCTTAAGGATTATGATATTACCATTTTGTACTATCTCGGGAAGGCCAATGTGGTGGCGGATGCTTTGAGTCATCGGGCGAAGAGTTTAGGGAGCTTAGCATATCTACCAGCAGCAGAGAGGCCCATGGCGTTGGATGTTCAGGCCTTAGCCAGCCAGTTTGTGAGATTGGATATTTCAGCGTCGAGTCAAGTATTGGCTTGTGTGGTCTCTCAATCTTTTCTTTATGATCGTATCATGGAGCGTCAGTATGATGACCCTCATCTGCTTACCCTTAAGGACACGGTCCGGCATGGTGACGTGAAGAAGGTCACCATTGGGGATGATGGTGCANCCAAACCAAACTAGACTCGAAGATCATACATTTGATATGTTCTATGCGTATGCGTATTGAATACCGACAGTTGAACAAAGTCACAGTGAAGAACAGGTATCCATTGCCTCGTATTAATAATTTATTTGATCATCTACAGGGTGCCAGAGTGCTTACCATGGTTGACTTATGTTCAGGCTATCATTAGTTGAAAATTCGGGAGTCATATATCCCGAAGACTGCTTTCACGACTCGGTATGGTCACTAGAAGTTCCTTGTGATGTCATTTGGGCTGACCAATGCCCCAGTAGCTTTTATGCACTTGATGCATAGTGTGTTCCGGCCTTTTCTTGACTTTTTTGTCATTATGTTTATTGACGACATTCTGGTGTACTCCCAGACTCGGGAGGATCATGAGCAGCACCTGAGGACTGTGCTTCAGACCTTGAGAGAAAAGACGTTATATGCAAAATTTTCAAAGTGTGAGTTTTCGCTAGACTCAATGGCATTCGTGGGTCATGTAGTATCAAGTGATGGGATCAAGGTGGATCCGAAGAAGGTGGAAGCAATGCAGTGTTGGCCTAGACAGTCATCAACTAAGGAGATCCGGAGTTTGTTTGGTTTGGCGGGGTATTACCATCATTTTGTAGAGGGTCTCTCATCTATTGCAGCACCTATGACCAGACTGACCCAGAAGGGTGCTCTATTCAGATGGACAGAGGAGTGTGAGGAGTGCTTTCAGAAGCTCAAGATAACTTTGACTACAACCTCGGTATTAGTATTGCCTACAGGTTCGGGGTCTTATACTGTATATTATGATGCATCGTAGATTGGTCTCGGCTCGGTGCTGATACAGGACAGTAGGGTGATTGCCTACGCATCCAGACAGCTGAAGGTGCATGAGAAGAACTATTCTATCCATGACCTGGAGTTAGCGGCTATTATTAATGCCTTGAAGATTTGGCGACACTATTTGTACGGTGTCCCTTGTGAGATTTACATTGATCACCAGAGTTTGCAGCATCTGTTCAAACAAAAGGAACTTAACTTGCATCAGCCGAAGTGGTTGGAGCTGCTTAAGGATTATGATATTACCATTTTGTACTATCTCGGGAAGGCCAATGTGGTGGCGGATGCTTTGAGTCATCGGGCGAAGAGTTTAGGGAGCTTAGCATATCTACCAGCAGCAGAGAGGCCCATGGCGTTGGATGTTCAGGCCTTAGCCAGCCAGTTTGTGAGATTGGATATTTCAGCGTCGAGTCAAGTATTGGCTTGTGTGGTCTCTCAATCTTTTCTTTATGATCGTATCATGGAGCGTCAGTATGATGACCCTCATCTGCTTACCCTTAAGGACACGGTCCGGCATGGTGACGTGAAGAAGGTCACCATTGGGGATGATGGTGCATTGAGGATGCAGGACAGGCTATGTGTGCCCAATATAGATGGTTTACACGAGTTGATTCTCCAGGAGGCTCAAAGATCACGGTATTCCATTCATCCGGATGCCGCGAAGATGTATCAGGACTTGAGGCAGCCTTAATGGTAGAGGAGAATGAAGAAGGACATAGTGGAGTTTGTAGCTCGGTGTTAGATTGCAAGCAGGTGAAGTATGAGCATCAACGGCCAGGTGGGTTGCTTTAGAAGTTAGAGATTCTGGAGTGGAAATGGGACCGAATTACTATGGATTTCGTTGTTGGGCTTCCATGGACTCAGCGGAAGTTTGATGCAGTTTGGGTAATTATAGATAGGCTGACCAAGTCAGCTCATTTCATTCCTGTGGTGACTACCCATTCTTCCAAGCAGATGGCTCGAGTTTATATCCGTGAGATCGCCATGCTTCATGGCGTACCGGTATCCATCATATTTGACTGGGGTATGCAGTTTAAATCATAGTTCTGGAGGGCTGTATAGCATTAGTTGGGTACTGAGTGGAGCTGAGCACAATATTTCACCCTCAAACGGATGGGCAGTCCGAGCGCACTATTCAGATATTAGAGGATATGCTCCGTGCATATATGATGGAGTTTGGAGGTTCGTAGGATCAGTTCTTTCCACTTGGGGAGTTTGCGTACAATAACAGTTATCAGTCGAGCATCCATATGGCACCGTGCGAGGCTTTGTATGGTAGGCGGTGTCAGTCTCTAGTGGATTAGTTCGAGCCGGGCGAGGCTATATTATTGTGTACAGACTTGGTTCAGGATGCTTTAGAAAAGGTTAAGGTGATTCAGGATCGACTTCGCACAGCGCAGTCCAGACAGAAAAGTTATGCCGATCGGAAGGTTCGCGAGGTTGCATTCATGGTAGGGGAATGGGTCTTGCTCCGGGTGTCACCCATGAAGGGTGTGATGATGTTCGAAAAGAAGGGAAAGTTGAGTCCTAGGTATATCGGGCCTTTTGAGATTATTGAGAGAGTGGGGGAGGTGGCTTACAGGCTTGTGTTGCCACCGGGAGTATCAACAATTCATCCAGGGTTCCATATGTCCATGCTCCGGAAGTATCACGATGATCCGTCCCATGTGTTAGATTTTAGCTCTGTCTAGTTGGACAAGGATTTGACTTACGAGGAGGAGCGATTGGCTATTCTAGCCCAGCAGGTTCGTCAATTAAGGTCGAAGAGTTATCCTTTAGTCCGAGTGAAGTGGAGAGGTCATCCTATCGAGGCAGCTACTTGGGAGTCTGAGTCAGACATGCGGAGTAGAGATCCCTACCTTTTCACCAGCCCAGGTACTTTTCTATGTCTGTTCGAGGATGAACCGTTGTTTTAGATGTGGAGAATGTGATGACCCGATAGGTCATCTTATGTTTTAGAACCTAATTCTGCGCTTTAAAGCCTTAAATACCTCATTTTATCTTTCCTCGATTTGCATACGTAGTCCGGGTGTTTTTCCGGAAAGCGTTTACGTTAAAAACTGAGAAAATATGAAACTTTTTCCTTAAGATCCATTTCAGTTGACTTCAGTCAATGTTTTGAGCAAACGGGCTCGGATTCGTGTTTTGCCGATCCCAGTGTGTTTGTATCGTGATTTGGGACTTGGGCATATGCCTGGAATCGAATTCGGAATTTCGTAGCTCGAGTTATCGCACCTTGTTGAAATTTGAAAGTTGAAGCCTTAATGATTTTGAAATGTTTGACCAATGTTTGACTTTTTGGATATCGGGTCCGTATTTTGGTTCGGGAACTCGGTATAGGTCCAATACTATATTTATGACTTGTCTGTCAAGTTTGGTGAGAAGCGGAGTTGGTTTGACGTGATTCGGACGTCCCGTTGTGAAAATAGAAGTTTCAAAGTTTTCTTGAAAATTGCATTTGATTTGTTGTTCCATTCGTAGTTCTATGTGTTATTTTGGCGATTTGATCGCGCGAGCAAGTTCGTATAATGATTTTAGAGTTGTGCGCATGTTTCGTTTGGGGCCTCGAGGGCTCGGGTAAGTTTCGGATAGGATATAGAGTGGTTTGAACTTAGAAGACTCAGGTGGTTCTGCAATTTCTCGTAACTGGCGCCTGATCTCGCAATTGCGAGATCAGTGTTTGCATTTGCGAACATTCCCCAATCATGACAGGCTCGCATTTGCGCCTGCGTCAGCATGAGTTCGCATTTGCGATCAAGAGGTTTCTATTGCGGGGAGGCCATAGTTCACATTTGCGAACAATACTCCGCATTTGCGAAGTGGGGCTGGGGCAGGCTTGGTCGCATTTCTGATCAATTTGGTCGCAAATGCGGAAGATCAATGTTCGCATTTGCGAACAAGTCATCGCAAATGCGATGAAAGCAGAGATGTGAAAGTCTTCGCATTTGCGATTGATTCTTCGCATTTGCGGGGTTCGCATTTGTGAATCCCAGGTATGGTGGATATCCAATTGATTGTCCAGAAGTGACAATCAATTGAATCCTGTACACAGTGTGAAGTTAGACCTATGAAATGGTGCCATAGTCCTATCCATATTGGATTAGAAAATGGACCCCAAAAACAGAAGAAAACAAGTTCAACTATGCAAAAAGGATGGACGGACTCCTTCCATTTACAGAGAAAACTATAACAAAATTCTGAAGTAACTATCCCCAAGTAAAGTGACCAAAAACAAATGTACAACCATGAGTGGAGAGTAGTTCTGTTACATAGTAAAATTGTCCTCATCATAAATTTAACAGGCAACGTGAAGAGAAGCATAATAGTGATTGATGAGGGATGGGCAATGATCTGTCAGTATGTGATGCCCTTGGCAGAAGAGATGGAGCCTTGTTGTGTAGCCATTTGGGTGTCCATGAGCTACATGTTGTGTAGGCACTTTGGTTTCCAAGAAAAGGTTTCAATGGTATGTCCAGACGCATGGGATGGATCATAATATGATGTTGATGCTAGAGAACAAGTCTGATGTTTTATACAATCAGAATATGCAGTGATGATGCCCTGGAGGCTACTTGGTGATATAGCATAATGGTCATATATGTTTGAACTCTTAAGCATGTTCGTAGGGGTCCTATCAGTAATGTTTGAGTGTGATCTGTGTGCCACATTGGCATGATTTTAGAAATAGGTCCTAGATGATTTATGTACTTCCAACAGACTGAACATTTGGGATGCTTATACCACATGTTGGAAGTTCATCAATGATCTAGACCTGTAAGTTGTACCTGCAAAATTCAGCAAACAAGTTTGTAGTAAAGGAGGACCATTGCCCTTCCTCCCGGAAGAGGACAAGGAGTAACACATTGTTCTAGGGTTCTTGTGGATTCTGAGAGTTTGTTTGCTGCACTCATTGAGAGAGGACTATTGTAGGCTTTGGGAAATAATGTCCTCAGTCATGTGGGTGGAATAGTATGTCATTGCTTTTAGGTTCTTGTGGATTAAGAGTATAGATTGGGATTGTGAATTATAACTGCTAGTTTGTGGTGTTCCATCGTTTTGAGATGAGAATTGGGCCAGGTTGAATTCACTGCTACAGCTTCTATGTTTGAAAATTATAACACCCCGGAAAATTTCGAAGTACTTAAGTGTAAAGCCCCGTAAAATGTTGCAAAAGCAAGTAATGTTTCGTGGTGCCGAATTGGTTTTACGTGTTTAGTATTACAGAAAGCTTGGACTTTTTGGGTTGAACAATGCACTGTAAAGTAAAGGAAAATATTTGGCGGAAAAGTGCATTTCTACGGTCCATTATGCGACCGCAGAATCGCTCTGCAGCCATTATATGCGACCGCAAAATCACCCTGCGGACCGCATAAAGGCCGCAAAGTGAGGCAGTTAATGGGGTCAGTTGGAAGCAATTATACAGTCCACTATGCGACCGCATAAATGTTATGCGGTGCACTATGCGACCGCAGAACAGTTATGCGGACCGCATAGTGAGCGCAAAATTAGGCAGATGTTTGGTCATTTTGGACACCAAATATGCGACCGATATGCGCTCCGCATAACCATTATGCGGTCGCATATGCAACTGCAGAACCTGTTCCGGAGCTTCATTTTTGGGTTTTTAAAACCCGACCCTACTTCGTTAAATATACGTTTTGGGCAATTTTTGAGATATAATCTGACATTTTAGAGTGAGAGAGAGTGCCCTAGAGTGAGAAGATGTTCTTCACTAATTGTTCTTCAATTCATGCTCATGTTTTGGAAGATTAAGAAGGCAAGATGACTAGGTCTTCATCCTAGAGGTAAGATTCTACAGCCTAAACCCTAATTTGGAAATCATCTGAAAATGGGTAATTAGTAAGATAATTTTTAGGCATGAGAGTTGATTATTTTACATGCATGTGATATCAAGGGGTGTAGAAAGATTGTTGAACTAAGCATGGTAAAGATTGGGTTGTGGGATGATGGAATCCTCCATAAAAAGTCCTTGAAACCTTGTGCATACCTAGTGTTTGATAAAATGATCAAATGAGCTAGACCCAAGATCACCGTCCTAATTTTGATTCAATGTTTTATATTTCTAAAATAGATTGAAGTTGGTAAGAATTCCGGAATGTTTTAGAGTTTAAGGAAGATCAATTAAGGTATGTTGGCTAAACTCTTCTCTTAGAATTGAATCCCACGATATTCATGTAAATTATGTAATTCCCGAGTGATTCATTATGAAACTGGCTATTCCGAATAAGATTGGGTTGAAAGAAATATGTTCAACAAGCATCCCAAATGCTTTATTCATGTTATGTTACCAATTGAGGATGTGTTAAAATATGGGCTGTGCATTAATAATGTTCCGACTTTAAGTCAAATTTAAATGAAGGCTATTATGCAAAATTTTGTGAAATATCTCTATGTGCCTTAGACTCTAAATTGCTCACATGTGTACTACACACCTTGATTTGAATTGTATTTGTTGTTGATGATGATAATGATGTTTGAAATTGATGAGGTGAGCATGAAATACTGAATATGGCCAACGTGCCAAGAATGATCTTATAATTATGGCCACCGTGCCAATGAAATGAAAAGATGTGAAAGTATTATGAAATGTGATGATTGATAAAAAAAGGTTGATGTCTCAAATAAGACAGCCTAGCTGATCGGGTCTTGATCGGACACCATGCCGTACACGTGGTGGTGATTGTGCTGGAAATTGGTAATGAAAGTAATTGTGACTGATGTCTCTAATGAGATGGCCTAGCCGATCGGGTCGTGATCGGACTCCGTACTAAATTTATGGTGGTATTGATATTGACAGAAATTGTGGTTGATTCTCTAATGAGATAGTCTAGCCGATCAGGTCGTGATCAGACTCCGTACTAAATTTATGGTGGTATTGGTATTGATAGTAATTGTGGTTGATTCTTCAATGAGATAGCCTAGCCGATCGGGTCGTGATCGGACTTCGTGCTAAAAGTACGGTGGCATTGGTATTGTGAACACTGGTATTGCGGACAATGATATATCGATACTAAAAATCTCCCAATGTGAGATATGGAAATTAATTTGAATACTGTCTTGATCCTAAATTGAGGGTTGATGTTGATTAGGGCTTTCATTAATATTATGATAATCTTGTTTGTATTAATTGTCATTCTATTGAGAGGGTGTTTAGTTATACATACTAGTACTATTCGACGGTACTAACGTCCCTTTTGCCGGGGGCACTGCATCTTTGAATGGATGAAGGTGGTTCCACAGTAGGAGATATTGATCAGTGATAGTAGTACACCTTCTTCCCGATTGACTTGGTGAGCCCCACTTCATTTCGGGGTCATGAATATTCTCTACTTGTGTATTCTGTTTGCGGTATAGCCGGGGCCTTATTGTCGGTATTATCATTGTACTCTTCTTTATCTATAGAGGCTCCGTAGACATAGTGTGGGTTGTATATTGGTGCTGGGGATAGACCTATTATGTTATGTTATGGTTGTATTACTCGTCCATTTGAGACTTTAAAAATGATGAAACTATTAGAAATGAATTGGTATTGTAGATGTGGACACATTTTCATCTAATTAATGAAAATATGTATTATCTCTATTCGTGGATGAGTTTGGGTAGAATAAAATCAAACAGTCTTGTTCGATCAGGTTCACTCGTTGAGCGCCGGTCGCGCTCCTCGATTTTTGGGCGTGACAAACATGGCATCAAAGCCTAAGATTTTAAAGTGTCCTAGGATGACTCAGAGCCGTTTCTAGTAGAGTCCTTATTATCGGTGTGTTGTCGACCACATCAATAATTAGGATCCTACATAGGCATTTAGGAATATTATCCTTCTTTGATATTCTAAATCGTGCGATGAAACTGGTTGTGAAACTGTTCTTCCTCCAACTCGTGTGTTGAGGTTCAAGGTAAGTTTAAATGCTCTTTTGGTTTATTCTAAGTAATGTTTTCATGTGACATGATGAAAGGGTAATGGCTTGAATATTAAACAGATGGCACATGTATCATGTTGAATGAATAGTATGACATATGAGACAAGTATATCGTACCATGAGCATACTTTATATGAGAAGAGTGCTAGAAGTGATTACCCACCTCGAAAGAGGCAGTGACGTGATAAATAATACATAAACTTAACTAGTACATGTGGATTATGTGGGAACCATGTATATGATTCTAAAATGTAAACATGTTACATAGGCACGTGATATATGAAAGGCATGGCATGCAGAGTAATGATAAATGTCTAGGTCTCTCACGGGAGACAGGTCTCTCACGGGAGACACGAAGTTATAAAAGGACATTTGATTGAACCTACAATGAGAAGACCCTAGCACTATAAACGTTATAAGAATCCTAGGAATGTACGAAGTGGTGTTACACTCCAAAAAGGATATTGACATGAGGGAGTTGGATCCCAAGCCTATGTGGCTGAATAAGAGTAGAGAATGTATGAGGTTAATATCATGGTGACTTAAATCTCCCTAATAGTCGAACATATATATGAGGGATAGATACATGAGACATATGTCCCTAAAGTTGCTAAATTCACGACTTGTGTCAAAATGTGAATCATTCACCCCAAGTGGGGGAGGAAGGGCCATAGAGAGGCCACTTAAATACAATGAAACAAGAGTAAGACCATGTAGCTATGATGTTTGAATATTTGTTTGAAGACAGGTGTAGTCTAGAAAAGAGATAATGGGTAGCATGATTCTCTGAAGGATATACTAGTGATAGAACACTAGTACCCCAAAAAGGTGGAAGGTTAAGGAAGGTAAATTCTTCATACATGACAATGTGAATGACAGGGTCAACGATCCTAGAAACTAAGAGTATGTTTACAAAGGGATTTATACTTGTTAGGGGTTCAGGAACAATGGAACCCAAGGAAGTAATATAGGTAAAATGTGAAAGGTTGCGAGGTTTTAGAATGAGTTAATCACGGATTTGCGATTTAGCTAAACCTCTAAGGCTTTAAGAAAGATAGAACGAGTGGGAAAGAGAAATGTGATGTTATAACAACCAAGAGTGCATCGGTACTTGATAGTGAGTCTCTTAAGAATCTTACAAGCAAGGAAGTGTTAAGCGATGCACGGATGAACACACTTTCCCACGGATATCCCAACAAGTGTCGAGAGGCGAGCATGATGAATTTCCAACTAAGGGAAAAGACCACGTAAAGTATGGAAGGGCACATAGCTATTCAATAACTAGAGAGAATGAGTCGAGCAAAATTGGAAGAAAATCTATAAATTGAGATGGTCATGGTTATCATAAAATAGTTCATATCAGAATGGTGGACTCGCCTAGAGCACAAGTGTTAATAGAAGATATAAAGGATCAACTATAATGCAGCCGACTTGAGTGACGCTGAATATCAACTAAAAGATATAGAGGGTGTTCATGTCTACATATTACATTGGAAAGTGAGACTACTGGTGATGAAGTGGTGGTGTGATAAACTCAACAAACCAGACACAATGATACTAAGAGTTTATGGGAGGCAAACAAGTGTGTGGCACAATAAGGTTGTCAACTATGAATTAAGGGCAAAATGGGATGGGAGTAAATGCTCTAGTCAAAAAGGAAATATAGTATCTACATATTGTCTAGACCAAAGGGGAAATGTTTGAAACAGATTAAGAGAGGATGAACACTTGTTACGAACTAAACATGTGTAACATGATAGCTCTTAGGCTGTAATACCAGGAAACACTATTGGTAACTACAATACGGGCAATACGGTGAGTTACTCATCGAGGATGGAATCCGGTGGACTAAGTCCTACACTTATAATGAAAACAAGATGTCGTTGTTGAAGAATTTAGTAGGATCTCAAGTTTCAGAAAAGGCCATATTCGGGTTAAATATATATGAAGGGTATCGATATGTGTTTTGGGAAATGTTTAACAGTAAAGAGGAATCATGAGAATGTTCACCAGGGAAGTATAGTGGTTTCTTAAAATCCTATAAGACTTATAACGAAGAAAGAGGATGGCTAAGAAAGGTCTGAGCACGATGTTACTTTACATATTGAGGAAATGTCATGCAGGTTGATGTTATCAGGGTGTGCGCGCAAGCTAGTAGATGTTATTCATTTGAAACTGATGGTCCAATAAGAAATCTGGCCTAGTAATGTCTTTTTTTGAAAAACAAATTGGAAAAATAAGTTGCAAGTACTAATAAGATCATAACCGTATCAAGGAAATGTTTGTAGAACTCAATTTCTAGGAGGTCATATGAAAGAGAAATCTGATATAGATGTTCCACTAATGATTAATATGGACTCTGTGGTAGGATTTCCTCGTACTCCTCGCAAGTTGGACTCGATTTGAGTGATTGTAGATCGACTCACGAAATCAGCACACTTTTTGCCGGTTAAGTCTACCGACACATTGGAGCAGTATGCTCAATTGTATATAAAGGAAATAGTCAGGTTGTATGGCACCCCAGTTTCCATCATTTCTGATCGGGGAGCACAGTTCACTGCTAACCTTTGGAAGAAATTTCAGCAAGGTTTGGGTATTCAGGTGAATCTTAGTACAACCTTTCACCTGCAGACTGACGGGCAGGCAGAGCAGACTATTCAGATGCTTGAGGATATATTGCGTGCTTGTTTTCTAGACTTCAAAGGTAGCTAGGATGATCATTTACCACTCATAAAATTTTCATACAACAATAGCCATCATGCTAGCATTCAAATGGCACCGTTCGAGTCTTTATATGGTAGAAGATGTAAATCTCCCCTTGGGTGGTTCGAAATTGGGGAAGCACAGTTGATAGGGCCAGACCTCGTGCATCGGGCTATGGAAAAAGTTAATATCATTAAGGAGCGGTTAAAGACTGTTCAGAGTCGTCAGAAATCCTATTCGGATATTCGTCATAGGGATTTGGAATTCAAAAAAAAAGATGATTGGGTATTCTTGAAAGTTTCCCCCATGAAGGGTGTAACGCGATTTGGTCAGAAAGTGAAATTGAGTCTGAAGTATGTCGGACCGTACAAAATCATTCAAAGGATCAGTGAGGTGGCATACAAGCTTGAACTACCACCCGAGATGTCATTAGTACATCCGGTGTTTCATATGTCTATGTTGAAGAAAGTAGTTGGAGATTCGACACTAATTGTTCCGGTTGAGAATATTGAGGTAAGTGAGAAATTGCTTACGAAGAGATTCCGGTTTCTATTATTGATAGCCAAGTCCGGAAATTAAGAAATAAAGAAATTAACTCTGTGAAAGTGTTGTGGCGAAACCAACAGGTTGAAGAGGCTACTTGGGAGGCCAAGGAAGAAATGAAGAAAAGGTATCCTTATTTGTTTGAATGACCATGTATTTATAAAGTTGTGATCTAGGAAAATTATAAGACTTACTTTCTATGAATTATATAAGATTTGTACATTTGATGTTGAGGGTGTTCCGTTCTGGAAATATATTTCTTATGAGGCCACAGTTGGTGTTATTTCGTATTATGTTACATCTTTGGATTTTGTATATGCTGTTAGAATGTGTTTCTGGGGCTCTCTGACAGGTGGATAGGACAAATTACAAAGGAAACTCTGGCAAAATATTTGAAAATTTAGGGAATTAGTCAAATTTGTGGCTGCTAGTTTGTGGTATAAAACAAACAAAGTTTCATAAGATGCTAATGACGGGTTATTTTACCCTTATTCGAGGACGAATGATCCTAAGTGGGCAAGAATGTAACATCCCGGAAAATTTTGAAGTACTTAAGTGTAAAGCCCAGTAAAATTTCGCAAAAGAAAGTAGTGTTTCATGGTGCCGAATTGGTTTTAGGTGTTAAGTATTATTGAAAACTTGGACTTTTTCGGTTGAACAATGCACCAGAAAGTAAAGGAAAATTATTGGCAGAAAAGTGCATTTCTGCGATCCATTATGCGACCGCAGAATCACTCTGCGGACCGCATAATGGCCGCAGAGTGAGGCAGTTAATAGTGTCAATTGGAAGCAATTATGCAGTCGACTATGCGACCGCATAACTGTTATGCGGTGCACTATGCGACCACAGAACAGTTATAAAGACCGCATAGTGAGCGTAGACTCAGGCAGATTTTTGGTCATTTTGGAGCTTCATTTTGGGTTTTTAAAACCCGACCCTACTTCGTTAAATACACGTTTTGGGCCATTTTTGAGATATGATCTGGCATTTTAGAGTGAGAGAGAGTGCCCTAGAGTGAGAAGGTGTTCTTCAATTCTTGCTCAAGTTTAGGAAGATTAAGAAGGCAAGCTGACTAGGTCTTCATCCTAGAGGTAAGATTCTACACCCTAAACTCCAATTTCGAAATCATCTGAAAATGGGTAATTAGCAAGATAATTTTTGTGCATGAGAGTTGATTATTTTACATGCATGTGATATCAAGGGATGTAGGAAGATTGTTGAACTAAGCATGGTAAAGATTGGGTTGTGGGATGATGGAATCCTCCATAAAAAGACCTTGAAACCTTGTGCACACCTAGTGTTTGATAAAATGCTCAAATGAGCTAGAACCATGATCATCTACCTAATTTTGATTCAATTTGTTATATTTCTAAAATAGATTGAAGTTGCTAAGCATTCTGAAACGTTTTAGAGTTTAAAGAAGCTCAATTGACGTATGTTGGCTAAAATCTTCTCTTAGAATTGAATCCTACTATATTCATGTAAATTATGCATGTCCCGAGTTATTCATTATGAAACTGGCTATTCCGAGTATGATTGGGTTGAAAGAAATATGTTCAACAAGCATCCCAAATGCTTTATTCATATTATGTTACCAACCGAGGATGTGTTAAAATATGAGCTATGCATTAATAATGTTCCGACTTTAAGTCAAATTAAAATGAAGGCTAATATTCCAAATATTGTGAAATATCTCTATATGCCTTAGACTCTAAATTGCTCACATGTGTACTACACACCTTGATTTGAATTTTATATGTTGTTGATGATGATAACGATGTTTGAAATTGATAAGGTGAGCATGAAATACTGAATATGGCCAACATGCCAAGAATGATCTTATAATTATGGCCACTAATGCCAATGAAATGAAAAGATGTGAAAGTATTATGAAATGCGATGATTGATATAAAAAGGCCGATGTCTCAAATAAGACAGCCTAGTCGATCGGGTCGTGATCGGACACTATGCCGCACACATGGTGGTGATTGTGCTGGAAATTGGTAATGACAGTAATTGTGGTTGATGTCTCTAATGAGATGGCCTAGCCGATCGGGTCATGATCGGACTCCGTACTAAATTAACGGTGGTATTGATATTGACAGAAATTGTGGTTGATTCTTTAATGTAATATCCAAGCCTATCGGGTCGTGATCGGACTCCGTGCTAAAAGTATGGTGGCATTGGCATTGTGAACACTGGTATTGCGGTCAATGGTATATCGATACTAAAACTCTCCCAATGTGAGATATAGAAATTAATTTGAATATTGTCTTGATCCTAAATTGAGGTTTGATGTTGATTAAGGCTTTCATTGATATTATGATAATCTTGTTTGTATTAATTGACATTCTATTGAGAGGGTGTCTAGTTATATATACTAGTACTATTCAATGGTACTAACATCTCTTTTGTCGGGGGCGCTGCATCTTTCAATGGATGTAGGAGGTTCCACAGCAAGAGATATTGATCAGTGATAGCAGTGGACCTTCTTCCCGGCAGACTTGGTGAGCCCAACTTCATTCCGGGGTCATGAATCTTTTGTACTTGTGTATTCTATTTGAGGTATAGCCGGGGCCTTGTTGCCAGCATTATCATTGTACTTTTCTTTATCTATAGAGGCTCCGTAGACATAGTGTGCGTTGTGTATTGGTGCTGGGGAAACACCAATGATGTTATGTTGTGGTTGTATTACTTGTCCATTTGAGACTTTAAAATGATGAAACTATTGGAAATGAATTGGTATTGTAGACATGAACACATTTTCGTTTAATTAATCAAAATATGTATTTTCTCTATTCGTGGATAAGTTTGGGTAGAATGAACTCTAATAGGATTGCTCGATCGGGTTCACTCGGTTGAGCGCCGGTCGTGCTCCTCGGTTTTGGGGCGTGACAGTAATTAGAAGTTGTGATACTACAATTGGTTAGCTCCGCATTCTGATGTCAAGAGATAACATGAGTGATAAATAGTGACAAGGATATCCCGGCTATATTTCATCAGGTAAGGCTGGCTATTTTCTCTGTCCTTGGGTTATAGGAGTGCATCACTAATCCCATGTGCTTTTGGATTTTGAGATTTGGTGTTGCATTTGGGGTGTTGGCTGTGGGGGTGGATACCTTAATGTATTTGTGGTATTGTTGAAATGGAGTAGAGCTATTTTGAGGTGTTACTAATGGTATAGTGATATTAGGGTGTTGAGCTGTTAGTTATTGGTATGAGATCTTCTGTTGTCTGCATTGGTTGGTCGTTGTATATGCAGTTTTCATACGCAACTCTTTATAGTATTGAATGACCTCCAACAGACTGAGCACTCCAGGTGCAAATACCACACCTTGGAGGCATATCAATGTTATGAGTGTGTCCTTTGTACCTGCACAGAATAACAAACAAATTAGTGTTAAAAAGACTATCCACTGTTGTTGCATTTGCATTGCTCTTTTGGTGGCCTTATCATCTGGACCACCATTCATGTTCCTGGTGCTAGGATAATGTTTCATGATGATCATTTGGACAAAAAGGTATGCTCCCCTTAGCCTGTCTCTGGCTACCATAGCCATGAGAAGTGGTGGAGGCCAAATGTGGTGGGGTAATGATTCTTTGTGTTTTTCTATGCATAAAAGCAGGGGTGCCCAGGAGGTCTTGCTGAATTTGACCTCTAATATGGGAGGTAGTTCAGAAGTGCTGGAGAAATGTGTTAATGCATTGAGATTATGACTGAGTTTGGATAGGGAATCAGCAGGGAAATTGGCCTCTCTATACACATGAGAGTATGTGATCTCCACGCACTGATGACAGAGAGTTCTCAGTTTTTGCAAGTTCATCATGATGGTCCAGGGAGGCTCATTGTTGCTTGTTAACCAATTGATCAGTAGCTAAGTGGCAGCTTCCAGATGTACTATGTTGTACATATTAAAAATGCACCACTACTGCCCATGAAGGATGCTTTAGTTTCTGCCAAGTTGTTGGTGCCGTCACCCAATAGGGATGCAATTGCTTGAATGAATTCTCCCAGGTGATTCCTGATCTTCGAGTAAGATTCCAAGCTCCAAACTCCATCACATACACACGGAGCATATCCTCTAATATCTAAATAGTGCGCTCGGACTGCCTGTTCGTTTGAGGGAGAAATGTTGTGCTCAGCTCCACCCGAGTACCCAACTCATGCTGTACAGCCCTCCAGAACCGTGATTTAAACTGCATACCCCAGTCAGAGATGATGGATAACGGTGCGCCATGAAGCATGGCGATCTCGCGGATATAAACTCGAGCCATCTGCTTGGAAGAATAGGTAGTCACCACAAGAATGAAATGAGCTTACTTGGTCAGCCTATCTACAATTACCCAAACTGCAACAAACTTCCGCTAAGTCCAAGGAAGCCCAACAACCAAATCCGTAGTGATCTGCTCCCATTTCCACTCCAGAATCTCTAACTTCTGAAGCAACCCACCTGGATGTTGATGCTCATACTTCACCTGCTGGCAATCTAACATCGAGATACATACTACACTATGTCCTTCTTAATTCTCCTCTACCAGTAATGCTGCCTCATGTCCTGATACATCTTCGCGGCACCCGGATGAATGCAATACCGTGAACTTTGAGCCTCCTGGAGAATCAACTCATGCAACCCATCTACATTGGGTACACATAGTCTGCCCTGCTTCCTCAATGCACCACTATCCCCAATAGTGACCTCTTTCGCGTCACTGCCCTTAAGGACAAGCAGATGAGGGTCATCATACTGACGCTCCCTGATACGATCATAAAGAGAAGACCGAGAGACCATACAAGCCAATACTTGACTCGCCTCTAAAATATCCAATCTCACAAACTGGCTGGCTAAGGCCTGAACATCTAATGCCATGGGCCTCTCTACTGTTGATAGATATGCTAAGCTTCTCAAACACTTCGCCCGATGAGTCAAAGCATCCACCACCATATTAGCCTTCCCAAGATAGTACAAAATGGTAATATCATAATCCTTAAGCAGCTCCAACCACTTTGGCTGACGCAAGTTAAGATCCACCTTGATCCCATCACTAGATACTACATGGCCCAAGAATGCCACTGAGTCTAGCCAAAACTCACACTTTAAAATTTTTGCATATAACTTCTTTTCTCTCAAGGTCTGAAGCACAGTCCTCAGGTGCTGCACATGATCCTCCCGAGTCTGGGAGTACACCAGAATGTCGTCAATAAACATAATGAGGAAAAAGTCAAGATAAGGCCGGAACACAATGTGCATCAAGTGCATAAAAGCTAATGGGGCATTGGTCAGCCCAAATGACATCACAAGGAACTTGTAGTGACCATACCGAGTCATGAAAGCAGTCTGTGGGATATCTGACTCCCGAATCTTCAACTGATGATAGCCTGAAGGTAAGTCAACCTTGGGAAACACTCTGGCACCTTGTAGCTGATCAAATAAATCATCAATACGAGGCAGTGGATACCTATTCTTCACTGTGACTTTGTTCAACTAGTGGTATTCAATACACATCCTCATAAAATCAATCGCAAATGCGAAGACCTTCATATCTCTACTTTCATCGCATTTTCGATGACTTGTTCGCAAATGCAAATATTGATCTTCCGCATTTGCGACCAAATTGATTGGAAATGTGACCAAGCCTGCCCCAGCCCCACTTCGCAAATGTGAAGTATTGTTCGCAAATGCGAACTCTGGCCTCCCCACAATTGCAACCTCTTGATCGCAAATGCGAACTCATGTTGACACAGGTACTCTTCGCAAAAGCAA
The DNA here is from genome assembly GCA_000715115.1 of Nicotiana otophora. NCBI lineage: Eukaryota > Viridiplantae > Streptophyta > Magnoliopsida > Solanales > Solanaceae > Nicotiana > Nicotiana otophora. Next base: position 59,836 of record AWOL01S0081319.1, on the reverse strand, counting down.
AGAATTTGCTCGCAAATGCGAGCCTTTCAGGATTAGGGAATGTTCGCAAATGCAAACACTGATCTCGTAACTGCGAGCTCAGACACTAGTTACTAGAAATTGCAGAACAACTGAGTCTTCTAAGTCCAAACCACTCTGTTTGATCGTGACTTTTAAGCTACCGATAGTCAATACACATTATCAGTGATCATTCTTTCTTTCTTAAAAAGAGGACCGATGCGCCCCAAGGTGACACACTCGGCCAGATGAAACCCTTCTCTAACAAATCCTTCAACTACTCCTTTAGTTCCTTCAATTTTGTCGGTGCCATTCTGTAGGGTGGAATAGATATAGGGTGCGTTCCTGGCATCACATCAATCCCAACATTAAAATCCCTGTCTGGTAGGATCCCATCGAGCTTATCAAGAAAGACCTCGGGAAATTCATTCAGAACTGGCACAGACTCAAGTGTAAGTGCCTTAGCATCTATGTCCGTAACACAGACCAAAAGGTAAATACACCCCTTCTTGATTAACTTTGTGGCCCTAAATATAGGAAATAAACCTACTTTTCGGCACCACATCATCCCCCTTCCATTCAATAATTGGCTAATTTGGAAATTCAAATCTAATGGTCCTGGTTAGGCAATCAAGCTTGGCAAAACATGAATAGAGCTAGTCCATCCCCATTATTACATCAAAATCAATCATCCCTAATTCAATAAGATCAGACGTGGTGTCCCGATCATGTACTCTGACAACACACTCCCTATAAACCCACGCGGCCATAACAGACTCATCAATCGGAGTAGATACAGAGAACGGCTCATGGAGAAGTTTCGGTTCTATCCCAAATTCCATAGCAACATAAGGAATGACATAGCACAATGTGGAACCGGGATCAATAAGAGCATATACATCATGAGATTGAACAGTCAATATATCTGTGACAACATCTGGAGAAGCCTCTGAACTTTGGCGACCCCTCATATACATTATGAGATTGGACAGTCAATATACCTGCGGGTGCTGGAGTGCCTCGAGCTGGAGGAGGTGTTGTGGATGTAGTAGGTGTAGAAGTGGCTAGTTGTGCCGTACCCCTGCCCACACTCTGGAGGGATGAACAAAAATCCCTTTGAATGTGACCCCTCATACGCACCCGTAGAATATGGGTAGGTCCATGTAGCAGACCCCTAAGTGAATCTTCCTACACCTAGGGCATGCGGGCCTCCGCCGCTGCTGGAATATCCCACTAGGCCGACCCTACTGGTAGGATCCCCTGTTGCCCTGATCGGGCCTCAAACGATTGCACTGCTGCTGATTGGGCCCTGATGGCTGTGCACTAACTGAAGACTGAGCAAAGGACAGGGATGGCCCTGATGACCCTCCCCTAAATGTCGACCTAGCACCACCATAACCAGAAGTACCACCAAAGTTGCTCGTAGACCGGGCCTTATTGCAATGCTCTCGCTCCATTCGATTCTTCAATTTGTGGGTCTCCGTGGCTTGAGCAAATGCCACCATCTTACCATAGTTTATATTAGAATTCAAGGCAGTTGTAGTGGCCTCATTAATAACCAAGGGGCCGAGACCCTACAGAAACCGACGCACTCTAGCCTCCATAGTGGGCAACATGCAAATAGCATACTTGGACATGCGCTCGAATCTCATATAGTACTCCTACACAATCAGTCTACCTTGCCTCAGGCTTTCAAACTCAGCGGCACGAGCTTCCTTAGTCTCGGCAGGCAGGAAATGATCAACGAACACATTAACAAACTCACTCCTCCACGCCGAAGGGCTCCCCTCCTCACGGGGCTCCTCCCACAGCTCAAACCAAGAATATTCCACCTCTTTCAGGCGGTAGGAGGCCAACTCCACTTCCTCCATATCAGTAGCACGCATTACTCGGAGAGTCTTGTGCATCTCATCAATGAAGTCCTAGGGGTCCTCCTCAGGGTTGGTACCCGTGAACACTGGAGGATCTAATTAAAGAAACCTGTTCACCCTAGAACTAGCAGAATCCCCTAACTAGCTGGAAGAAGTAGGTTTAAGAATTGGTGCAGTCTGAGCAGGAGAAGTAGAATCAGGCGATGTAGTAGGTGGGGGAATATCCTCACCCCTCGGGTGCTCACCCGCATCATCAAATATAGAAGCAATTGCCACTCCTGGGGTGGCATTGGCTCCTTGTCCAGTTCTTGCCTTCTTACTAGGTTCCATGTACTGAAAATTAGAGCAATGCACGAGTTAAAGGAGGAACGGTCTTACGGTCAACTCTATCGCACTACCCAGAACATCAAAGATGGGTGTTATTCCTAAATGCCCAAGTAGCCTCCTAATTGTAGATGTGGTCAACAACACACCGACAAGAATGACTCTATGAGGCAAGGCTCCAAGACTTCCTAGAACACTTTAAAACCATAGGCTCTCATACCAAGTTTGTCACGCCCCAACCTCGAGGGTGCAACCGGCGCTCAACCGAGATAACCCAGTCAAGAAAGTCTGCTAGATGCTTTCTACCCGAACTTACCCACGTATAAAGTGAACGTACATTCCCATTAATTAGACAATAAAATGATCATGTGCACAACATAGTCTCAATACCATTAGTTCATTTATAAGTCTCCAAAATATTATATTGCACATTCATAGTTTAGAAGTGGAACATGTGATACAAATAGAACATTCTAGTTTGACTTTCCCAATAAGAATATACAACCCACACTATGTCTATAGAGCCTCTAACGGATAGTACTATGATAGTGCCAGCAACAAGGCCTCGTCTATACCTCAAAAGATAATACACAAGGAACAAAAGATACACGACCCCGAAATGAAGTGGGGCTCACCAAGTTGGCTGGGAAGAGGGTGTACCGCTAGCACTGATTAATGCCGCCTGTTGTGGAACCACCTACATCCATTAAAGAAGTAGCGCCCCCAGCAAAAGGGACGTTAGTACATATGGAATAGTACTAGTATGTAAGACTAAACACCTTGTCAATAGAATGAGTAACAATACAAGGAGAAACAATCATATGAGCAATGGAAGCCTGAAATAATACCAAAAGCATCAAGTTAGGAGCCAAATAAGTTTTCAAGTAAATTCCAATATTTTAGGTCGGGAGATCTTTAGTACTGATATACCGCCATGTTTTATCATGGTGCACGATCAAGGCTCGATCGGCTAGGCTGTCTTACCCAAAGACATCCAATCACAATCACCACAATGTGCGCAGCATGGCATCCGATCTCGACCCTATCGGTCCTCTCACCACAATGTCGTGTTGATCGACATCACATTCCACTAGAAATCTTCTCCTCCTAATTAAGGGGAACAGTCTCAATGCATCAATCGCATCCCAACTAAGGGGAATATTTTCAACACATCGGTTCAGGGATTTATCCCTCAATCACTCCTACACCGGCACGTGTAGTTTTGGGGTTGGGTTATTTCAACCTACCCTTTCTCGGTGACTAAAGATTCTCCCAAAATGTTTATTATGTAAAGGATTTCAACTCATTTCATAATATTTTGCGCATCTTTTTATTTCAGTGGCACTAGTGGCCACAAATGTAATATCATACTTGGCACGTCGGCCGTATTTCATATGTCATACTCAGCCCTTTCAATTTCAAGAATCATCATGGATTATAAACATTAAGGTATTTCTCATCAAGACTTTAAGTACGCATAAGAGAAATTAAGAGTCTTAAGCACATTGAGTTTTGTTCCATAATCTGGTATAAAAACTTTCATTTGAAACACGACATGAAGTCATAACATTCTAACACACAGCCCATACTTTGAACACATTCCCAAAGGATAACATAATTGTCACGCCTCGAACTTGGGAATCACGACGGGTGCTCAACCGAGTGAACCCGGTCAACCAAGCCTATTAGATTCTTTCTACCCAACTCACCCATGATCAAGAGAAGACATAGTTTTATTAATTAGACTGTAGGAAGATCATGTATACAATACTAAATCATTTCATTAGTTACATCATTTTTAAGTCTCAAAATACACACATTCTTATGGTTTGAGTGGACCAAGTGATCAAAACACAACATAACTTGTTCGACTTATCTAGCACCTATGTAAAACCCACATTGTGTCTACAAAGCCTCTAAAAGATTCAAAATAGTGTTATGATAGTGTAGGTGTCTACAAAGCCTTTAAAAGATTCAAAATAGTGTTATGATAGTGTAGGCAATAAGGCTCCAGCTATAACTCAAAAGGTGATAATAATATGAAAAAAAGCTACAATACATGACCCCGGGATGAAGTGGGGCTCACCAAGTCTGCTAGGAAGAGGAGGTACCAGTATCGCTGATCAACACTACCTGCTATAGAACCACCTGTATCCATTTAAAGATGCAGCAGCCCGGCAAAAGGGACGTTAGTACTGTCGAATAGTACTAATATGTAAAACTAAACACCATCTCAATAGAATGAATAATAACACAAGGGGGGGTGGTGTCATGAATTCAATAAGAGCTTCAAACAATACTAAAACAGCAAGTTAAGAACCACATAAGGTTTCAAGTTAATTTCCATATTATTAGGTTAGGTGATTTTTAGTGCTGATGTACCACAATTCACAATCCCACTGTATTCTTACACGTAGTCCGATCACGACGCGATCGGCTAGGTAGTCTCATTTGAGACATCAACCATAACCACAATTTCAATTTTAATTTCCAGCATAGTCACAACCATATGTGCGGCATGTCATTTGATCATGGCCCAATCAGCTAGGCCGTCTCACCCGAGACATTACCTTTTTCAATCAATCATCTCATCTCATACTTCTTTCACCTCTTTTCAATTCATTGGCACAAGTGGCCACAATTATAAAGTCATTCTTGGCACTTGGCCATATTTCATAATTCCAGTTCCCCTTTCCACATTAAAACATCATTATCATCATCAACAACAATAAGGCTTTCCATTCAAGACATTAAATACACATATGAGCAATTATGGAATCTTAGGCACATAGAGGCTTTTCATACAATTTGGCATAACATCCTTTATTCGATCTTGACTTGAAGTCTTAATATTTTTGACACATATTCCATATTTTGAACACTTCCTCAAATGATAAGATGACATGATGAAGCATTTAGAATACATATTAAACATATATCTTTCAACACAAGCACATTCAGAATAGCCAATTCTATAATGATCAATTTGGGACCTACACCAATCACACGAACACCGTGGGATTCAATTCTAAAAAAAGGGGGTTTAGCTAACATACCTTGTCCGAGCTTTCCGTAAGTTACTATAACGCCCCAGCACTTCTAGCAATAACAATCTATAGGAAGAGTGTGAAAATCGGTTAATAATTTGAAGGATTCCCATGATGTAACTCTCTTAGGAATTGTGTCAAACACCTACATGTGAAATAGACCACAAGGCTCTACAATAGAGATCCTTTCATCCCTCAAACAATTACAACAAGAAACTACCCAAAATATTTCATTAACCCCACATACTACACCTTTTTGTCACATGCATGGCCTATTTCCAACCGCATAATATATTTGAACTCATAACCTCTTGTAAGAAAGCTTAGAAGTAGGACTTACCTAGATGAAGGATAATCTAGTAATTGACTTCCTTGATTCTTGAAGATTGGTGCAACATTGGATGATTGGGTGGTTAGGTTTTCTCCTTCTTTCGCTAAAATGCTCTCACCTCTCTCTAAACTCACCATAAAATCGTCCGAAATAAAGCCCCAAAGGCTATTTATTAAAATAGGGACGAGTTCTAACAACCCCGATATTTGTACAGCCGCGCCGCATGGGGTGCTACGGGGCGTAGCGCGGTAGAGAAAAATGTTACTAGAAACGAAATTTTGAAGTGTTCTAGAAATCCCCACAGGCGCGCTGCATGAGCCGCCGCATGGGGCGGTGCGGTAGTGTAGAATTCTGTCAGCGTTTGGTAATTTGGTCATAATTTCTTGTTGGAGTGTCCAACTGATATACAGTTTGAAGATTTAGAAACTAGACTCAAAGATCTTTCATTTCATAGGTTTTTCATCAAGTAACTCTTTGTATATATCTAGATATTCTCGTACAAAGTTTGGTCTTGTACGTACTCATTTGGAACTTTAGTCTATCATGAAAGTTTCCAACTTGGCTTAGACTTAGGCCTCTCCTTAGACCCCACATCACTTATAATATGCCTCGTACACTTATGATCATATCGAATTGATAACCATCATATAAATAGCCCTTGTCTGCACACAAAATAATATAATTAGAACCCATCAACTTCCTTAATAGCGCTTAAGAACTTCAAAATTGTCTGAGGTGCTACATTCTCCCCCACTTAGGATCATTCATCCTCGAATGAGGAGTAGAGTCGACCCAATACTGAACATAACTTAACTCTTTTCTCACACACCTCAAGTTCCCAAAATTTTGACTAACTCCCAAATATTCCAGAAATTTTGGCAGAGTTTCTTTTATAATTAGGCCTAACAACACATCCACAACTTGACAAAGCATCACAATGTATATCAACAATACTAATCTCAACATTACAAGCCTTAGAATAAAAAATATTGATACCTGGACATGAGTTGCACCTATTTAAATCATAACATATAGAAAATATCTATCGGTCCACAATTATTTAACTATACAACCAAGTGGGAACATTTTCTTTCCCTAACAATTTCGGCCTTCGAGTTGGGCTGCTCGACTCACAGACTTCGCCATAACACATTTATGGAGGTAATCTCAACTCCCAGACTTATCTAACAAGGATGACAATTAGGTACCTCTCATAGGCCAATTATCCATTTACTTCACCTCCACTACCTTTCACCGGAATGGTAGACCAAGAATTCCAACTACCTTCTTAGACACAGTCACATGAAACACCAGGTACACGGAGCACAATAATAGGGAAATATCATACTCATAGTTTGGCATATTGCCTTCAGGATTTCATAAGGCCTAATGTGACTGCACATACTTTACCCTTATTAGAAATTCACATAACATCCTCATGGAGAAAATAATTAGAATAACCCGTTCACTTTCTTCAACTCTAAATATCTACGCCAAATACCCAAACTAAACCTTTGGCGATCTCCAACAATTTCTCTAAGATGTGCTAGAATAAATATGATGATAAAAGTTCCTATCCCATATATTGGATCACGGGATGATGCTTCTTCTTTGACATGTTTGAACCTTCAATGCCTATAGATTTAATACAAGGAGGAACAACGGGGTTCGAGGTTTGGCTGGAATTATTCAAGAATCTATCAATGGGTTGAGCAGAGTATTTCATGAGGTTATATATCCTAAAAGACATGAAGCTTACTACTGATAACACTAACAAGATTAATCATAGTGATGCCATCATTGATTCGACAAATGAGGCTTAGAGTTAACTAGTATATCGGCAATAGAAATCCTTAAGGAGGAATAGTCAAGTACATGACACCAGTTACCTACTTGAGTGTAGTGAAAAATTGTTTAATTTGAAATGAGAATATTCTGGCACCTTGAATGTGATATGGGTTTCAAAATACATGAAGTTGAATTATGGTCTTAACATTAACTAGCACAAGGAATCTATACCACAAGCCTACGAGGATGAAAAAGAACTTGAACACTTGTGAGATTATTATCATTCTGACAGCTTAACCCCTTTCCGATAGTTGATCCTATATGAGAGAACTAGAGATGCGACAAACTTGTCTTTCAAATCAATAAACTCATGATATGTGCCAAAATGAGGAAGCATCTAATTTCAAACTTTCACAAGTGAAACCACATAGCTGGGACATTTAAATATTTAGGATGAAATCATGTATTGGTTAGAGAAAATGAACACTTTTCTATGAGATATACATGTTTCTGCCATAATAACCCTCAGGTTGCAATACCAGGCCACAACATGAAAGACTACAATAATAGGTACAAAGTGAGCTACTTAATGTGAGACGATTTAGGTGAACATGAAAGTCATACAGAGATGGGCAAACAACAAGACCTTCCTGTGACGAATTTGTGATAAATCTCAGATTTCTCACAAACTTTATGCGGATAAGTGGCCCCTTTAAATTGACATGTATGCACATGATAGTTGCTGAGATATGCTCTCATGTTACTAGACAGTAGAAAGGTTCCGTGATAATACTCACAAATGAGTAGAGTGACTGTTCAAGCCATATGAGCCACATACACTGGAGAAAGAAAGAGTGGCTTAAGAAGGATCTCAACACTAGGTTGCGTTACATTAGCAGATGTTATCCATTTGATTGAAAAGGTTCTGTAAGAAATTCATCAAGTGTAGTCCCTTGTTGAGAAGTTTAGGGAAGCAAGTGGGAAGTATTTCCCTATGATTGTGACTCAATTCAAAGAAATCATTATAATACCCAATTCCTCAAGAGGTCGTAAATAATAGAATTGTGATCATGAGGCTTCATAAGTACTACGTCTTGTTCAAAGAGTAGGCACATGCAATATTTTGTGATTCAGCATTTTGGTTAAGACCACATTTATGTAGGCCCCTTCAATATAGACGTACATATACAACAAGGAAAATATTGTGGTGTTCACAATATGGTAGCAAGGAGTGACTTTTCTTGGTGATTTTAGATTGACAGGATAGTACCTTAATTGACGCCCCTCGACTACACATCCATAACATACATCAGTGACATACCCCCGAATGATATCTCCCACACTTAATAGAATGGGGATGAGGCCCTCTTATCTTTCCTCCAGGCCTTCTCAGCGGGAGTAAAGATCTCTGTAGCGGGCTTTTGTGTGGGCCTCTAGAATTTTCCAGGCCTACCACCCCCAACACGCTCCTGTGTATACTCACAACACGACTGAAAATGTGCCTTCCTGCATATCAGGCAGACTGGTATTAGTGTACCCAAGCTAGGGCATTTGTTCTTCTTGAGCCCCTTCCTTCTATAACCATAACATATTTCAAAAGTGACCCAACATAACCCCAAGTGGTGCTTCTTACAAATCAATAATCCGGCTTATTAGAGCCGACAATCCTCTTTTGTTTCTTAGGTGCCCTCACCACATGATCTGATGGCATAGTGACATTAATAGGAACAAGAACACTTCCCCTAGCAACTGGTTCTTTCATTCCCTACTTTGCTGACTCGAACTCGTGGGTTACTCATCCGGAATATGAGACATAGCGAGGAGATTGGCTCCTTGTCTTGGGGTCTATCGCACGATATGGATTATCCAATAAGTGTGAAATTTCCTAAATGTCCGAGTAGCCTCTCCATTATAGATGTGGTCAACAACACACCGATAAGAAGGACTGTACTAGACACGGCTCTGAGACATCGTAGGACACTTTAAAACTTTAGGCTCTGATACCAAGTTTGTCACGCCCCAAACTTCGAAAGCGTGACCGGCACTCAACCGAGTGAACCCGGTCATGCAAGCATGTTAGATACTTTCTACCCAATTCACCCATGATCAAGAGAATACATAGTATTAATAATTAGACAGTTGGAAGATTATGTATACAATACTAAATGATTTCATTAGTTACATCATTTGTAAATATCAAAATACGCACATTCTTATGGTTTGAGTGGACCTAGTGATCAAAATACAACATAACTTGTTCGACTTATCTAGCTACTATGTACAACACACATTGTGTTTACGGAGCCTCTAAAAGATACAAAAGATTGTTATGATAGTGCCGGCAAAAAGGCTCCGGCTATACCTCAAAAGGTGATAAAACTATGAACAAAAGATACAATACACGACCACGGGATGAAGTGGGGCTCACCATGTCTACTGGAAATAGGAGGTACCACTATCGCTGATCAACACTGCCTGCTATGGAACCACTTGCATCCATTTAAAGATGCAGCCCCCCCGACAAAAGGGATGTTAGTACTGTCGAATAGTACTAGTATGTAAAATCAAACAACATATCAATAGAATGAATAATAACACGGGGCGGGGGGGGGAGGCAGTCAAAATTTCAATTATAATTTCAACCATAACCACAATTTCAATTATAATGTCTAGCACAATCGCCACCATGTCTGTGTCATGGCGTCCTGTCAAGACCCAAACCGATGGGCCGCGATGGGCACCCGGGGCCTTACTCAACCGAGTACCAACATAAAGTATCTATTTTATTACATCATCATATACACGTGACATACGGGCATAATAGACCAACATGTTTATTAATAAACTCAAAACATAGGCCGACAAGGCCGTACAATCTTTCATATACATGACATATGTCTACAAGCCTAAGAATATATAATTATCATAAAGGTCGGGACAGACCCCCGCCATACCAAACAATACACATCTAAATCATACTAACCAAACAAGCAACTCCGGAGCAAATAGAGTGCACCGACATCTTACGCTGAGCTGATCGCCTACTTCGAGGACTCTCGACCTGTCTATCGAGACCTGCGAGTATGAAATGCAGCGTCCCCAGAAAAAAGGGACGTCAGTACAAATATTGTACCAAGTACGTAAGGAATGAAAATCAGTAAATAATAGACTTGAGAGAAACATAGAGTAAAAGACTCGATATGTACTTTTGCATAGCTCTGTGAATCATTTAATTTTTATAATGTCATGCATGTGCATATAAATATCATACCATGCATAGGCATATACGTTCATAATATCATCAAGCCTCTGAGGGCATCCTATCATATCATTTTGGCCACTGTGAGTAAATCATCAACGTATACCAGTTGATCAGGTGGTGGTGCGTATATAACACCATAACCTTTTCTCATATCCCATATACATAAAATATACGTGTATATAACACCATCTGGTCATGGGTCAATGTATATGTATAAATGCATGAAATGCATAAGAAATATGTTAATAATATTTCTCGAAATGTCATAAAAATAATATGCCTGTTGGATAAACTTTATCAAGTACGTATTTTTCTGAGACCCATGAACAGAAGATATAATAATAATTCACATGTGGAATCAAGAATATAGACACCCCTAGTACTTCTATGAATAGAGCCATTTATGAAAGTTGCGTATTTTGCTCGTTTCATTTGTATCATTTTGATCATGCCAAAAGAAAAGAAAGGATAGCCTTAACATACATGGAGTAGGGAAAAATCCGTATGATATTCTTGGGAAATCTTGTACTGTGCTCTCTTAGAATCACAAAATCCCATTAGGATTACACAGTATAATTTCGTATAAGTTCCTTTACTAACCAAGAACTCCCGTTGCTGTTGTAATATGAAGTCTCCTATGAAATTCTAAATCTCCTCCAAATTGAATTTTTGATATTCAAGACAAAGTGTAGGGTGACTAACAAAAATCCACTTCTTACGTGTTTGTATGGAATGATTAGGATATTGTCCAAGTGTCTTCTTAATTCAATGGTCTAAAGGCTTAGTCACATAGTTTGAAGGGGGGCTGCCACCTAATGAAATTAAATCCTTATCCAATATACCCTTAATTAATTAGGTAATATCCCATTACCCAATAATTAACCAATTGCTCACATAATTATCTAACTAATTAGGTAATATCACATTACCCAATAATTAAGAATTATCTCAACTTACTTAAAATGCTACTCTCTTTTAACATACCTTGTACACCTAACTATCGCGGTCATGTGGTACCTTGTATGGCACTAGTCCATAAATACCGGTATTATAGCTTGGACCGTATTTTATCCCAAATTGTCAAACTTCGACGGAACTTATTTTCTTCGATTTGCTTACCCTCTCACCTTCCCAGATTCACTTATCCCTTGTTTGAAATAGCATAATACTTATATTCCCAAAATAATCTCATTCCCAAACATACGTCGATTAACTTACGACGAACTTTAATGTACGAAAATGCGGGATGTAACATCTTATTTCCGAGCATTCATCAATTTACTTATGGCATACTTTCACTTACGAAAACAATGGGTGTAACATTATCATAACCTATAGCTCTTGAAAATACTTTACTACTCTTCTTACCATCTAAGAAACTATTCTATGAATAAATCCAAGAGTCAGGGCATTCCCACCTTTAGGACTCTTTCTCATACCATGACTTGCGGTCGGAATTTATTTTTTCAATCTCGCAACTATTGCTACCTTCTATCATGCAGCTTGTACGACTCTGACCTTGTATGTGCGCCTATGCGACTTTTCTCTCCTCTTTCCTCCAGCTTTTAGCCAATCTCTAGGCCTCACTTTGTGAACATATACAAAATTATGACAAGTTGTTCGTTGGGGCGTCATTAGTCTTACTACATCTAAGTAGGCCATATTATACCATAACTCTTACTTCGATTTGTCGTTATTAAGGTCTGCCACCAAACTTCAAGTTACTTTCGTTTCTTATCCTATATACATAAATCTAAGTCATTTAATGCTTCTTCATTACTGTTCATCTTAAGAATGACGGTCTAATCTCCTCTCATAATTTGTAACTTTTATCCATCTATTGTTGATTCACCTTAATACTGATAACTTGACCTCTTATGTAGCACGGCCGCTAAGGCTCACGTCTCATCGGAGAACATCTGAAATGATTAGAATAATCCACCTGGGGAGATACCGTGATTCCATAACCGTATTTCATAACATCCCAATGTGATTCACATTACGTGGGTATTTTAATCCTGAGGACTTATCCATTCTCATCACCTTCTCACTCGCCCTTTCTTATCCTTACTACCGTCTTCTACAACCTTGTCGCTTTACCATACAATAGCTTGAGGCCTATACATATCTATTTATACTACTCGAAACCTTCCTTCAAATTGCTTGCATCATAGATTTCCTTATGTCATCATGGAACATCAAGCGAGACATCATATCATCTCTAACTCTTCCTTACTCTCTTAATCAAGCTTCTCGATACCCAGAAATCACAGGCTGGATGATATGCCACTGACGACGCTGCTATCATTCCTGGATACTGAATCTCCGCGCTTCTAGCTTTTTGTCCGAAGTATGGACAATTCACGACCTTCTGCATTTGAGTACCTCGCACGTTGTTCACCTTTACCTTACTTATCTTAAGATCTCGCATCACATCTTCTATCTCTTTTAGAACCTCCCTTGCACATAAGTATAATTTACATCCACAACTTGAAGCTCTATTATAATACCTACACCTCTGGTGCATACACAATCTAGTGGGAGCTTTATGTTGACTTCTTATGAGGCTGGTACTCTTCTAACTAGATTTATCGTAGAGCCATTATAGAATATGGCTGTTGTACTATCTCTCTTCTACCTCTGATACTAAGAGTGATTCTGCCATGTTCTCAATCACAATTTCTATAATTTTTCTGGGTCCAGTAATCAGACTCCTGATTTACTTAGTTGATGTAACTCTTTAGTTTCCTCTTCTCTCTGTTCAACCTTTATATAGGCTTAAGCTATCTTCCAATCGGCGGCTCATGGTATTACTTTAGCCCTTTATGGACCCTACAGAATATCCATGATACAATCTTCTAACAATTCAATCCTTTGTCTATGACCTGGGCTCAATTTCTTTCTTTTTTTAAACTTATACCGGAATCTTCTACGGCTGTATGATTGCCAGCATATATCCTGTATGGATAATACTCCGAAACCTTAGATGCGTTCATAACATAACTGACTATGGATCATTGATTGAATAATTCCTTTTGTTCCCCCTCATCTTTCTTTAAACATAAGCTATTACTTTTCCTGATCTTTTTGCCCCGTTGCATGCATAAGTAGCTTATCTTAGTTCCCACGCATACCGAAAGTTTTATGCAACTCATATGATCTCGAATATTACTTTTGATTTTTACTTTTCGTTCATTAGCCACGATAGGTGCCACTTTCTTATGGAGTGCATACAATGTTGTTATGAGACTATTGTTACACGACCATTTCCTCTTTAGGTCACTGTCCTTAGGTTGAAGCCTTCTTCCTTATTTCCTCAGCTACTCTTTCATTGTAGTACTTAGGGAGGACCCTATGCTTCTTGTGAAGCTACGAGCTTATTACGTCGTATACAAAACAGAATTTTTTATTTCCTTCCTCGCCTATAATTATCCGTAGTTACTTATCTCCACACCCTTGTACTTGTAGGGTTTGCTTCTGAACTGATAATTTTGGCTATCTTTCCAGTGGTACTCTCTTTTATTTCCATAACATTCATACAGTACCTTTAACTGCCCCAAATCCTATATGAATATTTCTCAAGGATCACGATGTCATGTCTGCGAGACTGAATTCCCCATGTTGGGGTTTACTATATTCATCTTGCACAATCTGTTGATTTGTCTGTGTCCTCTTGTTTAGAAATAACTAGGCTCTTCTTGGATCAACTACTAACTACTCATTGGCTAGGCCGTCTCACCCGAGACATTACCTTTTTCAATCAATCATCTCACTTCATACTTCATTCACCTCTTTTCAATTCATTGGAACAAGTGGCCACAATTATAAAGTTATTCTTGGCACTTGGCTGTATTTCATAATTCCAGTTCCCCTTTTCACATTCAAACATCATTATCATCATCAACAAAAATAAGGCTTTCCATTGAAGACATTAAATACACAAATGATCAATTAGGGAATCTTAGGCACATAGAGACTTTTTATTCAATTTGGCATAACATCCTTTATTCGATCTTGACTTGAAGTCTTAACATTTTTAACACATATTCCATATTTTGAACACATCTTCAAATGATAAGATGACATGATGAGCATTTAGAATACATATTGAACATATATCCTTCAACACAAGCACATTCGGAATAGCCAATATTATAATGATCAGTTTCGGACTTACACCAATCACACGAACACTGTGGGAGTCAATTCTAAGAAGAAGGGGTTTAGCCAACATACGTTGTCTGAGCTTTCCTTAAGTTACTACAACGCCCAACACTTCTAGCAATAAAAACCTATAGGAAGATAGTGAAAATCGGTTAATAATTAGAAGGATTGCCATGATGTAACTCTCTTAGGAATTTTGTCAAACACCTACATGCGAAATAGACCACAAGGCTCTACAACGGAGATCCTTTAATCCCTCAACCAATTCAACAAGAAACTACCCAAAATGGTTCATTAACCACACATACTACAACTTTGTGTCACATGCATGGCCTATTTCCAACTCCACAATATATTTGAACTCATAACCTCTTATATGAAAGCTTAGAAGTAGGACTTACCCAGATGAAGGATAATCTAGTGATTGACTTCCTTGATTCTTGGAGATTGGTGCAAGATTGGATAATTGGGAGGTTAGGTTTTCTTCTTCTCTATCTAAAATGCTCTCACCTCTCTCTAAACTCACAAGACAATCGTCCCAAATAAAACCCCAAAGGCTATTTATTAAAATGGGGTCGAGTTGTAAAAACCCCAAAATTTGTATAGCTGCGCTGCTTGGGGCACCGCGGGGCACCACGCGGTAGTGAAAAATGTGCCTAGAAATGAAATTTTGCAGTGTCGTGGAAATCCCCACAGGCGCGCCCGCCGCATGGGGCGGCACGGTAGTATAGAGTTCTGCCAGTTTTTGGTAATTTGCTCATAACTTCTTGTAGGAGTATCAAAATGATAAACAGTTTGAAGCGTTAGAAACTAGACTCGAAGATATTTCATTTGATATTATTCATTACATAACTTCTTATATATATATATATATATATATATATATATATATATATATATATCGTCCAAATTTGGTCTTCTGCGTACTCATTTGGAACTTTAGTCTATCATGAAATTATCCAACTTGGCTTAGACTTAGGCCTCTCCTTAGACCCCACATCACTTATAATATGCCTCGTACACTTATTATCATATCAAATTGATATCCCTCATATTAATAGCCCTCGTCTGCATACAAAATAATATAATTAGCACCCATCAACTTTCTTAATAGCGCTTAAGAACTTCGATATTTTTCGGGGTGCTACAATAATATGATAAGAGCATTCAAAACACATTTTGAACATATATCTTTCAACACAAAGCTTATTCAGAATAGTCAAATTTGTAATGAATATCCCGGAACATGAGAAATAAGAACTTGGCCCATCATTCTTGAGACTTACGAGAACATCGTGGGATTCAATTCTAAGAGAGAAGTTTAGCCAATATACCTCGCTTTGAGCTTTCCTTAAATTACTACAATGTTCCGTAAATTCTAGCAACTTCGATCTATTTAGATACATAATAAAATTGAACCATAATTAGGAAGATATTCGTGGTTTAAGCTAATTTAAGCATTTTATCGAGCACTAGGTGTGCATTATGATTTCAAGTTTCTCATATGTTGGATTCCTTCGTCCCATAACCCAATGTTTAACGATTTGAGCTCAACAACCTTCCCACAAACATTGTTGGTACATGCATGCATAAATAACACTCTCATACCTAAGAATCACACTCCATGTTACCCATCTTCTACCCCAAATTCGAAATGGAAGACTAGGGTATGGAACCTTACCTCTTGGATGAAGACCTTGCGAGTTTTCCTTTTGAATTCTCCAAGATTTGAGCAAGGATTGATGAACAAAATGCTTAGGGATTCCTCTTATCACTCTAGAGCACTTTCCTCTCTCTAAAATAGCAGTTGGAACCTTTGAAAATAACCCCCAAAGTCATTTTATAAAAATGGGACCGGTGAAATTTTCCCAAACTTCAACTTACGAAGTCGATTCTGCAGTCACAGACAGTACTGCAAAATGATTTTGTGGCTCGCAAAAGGGACCGCAATAACGATCCCAAAAGCTGGGCAGGTCTGGACAGGTCTGTGGCCATTATGCGGCCTGTAGAACGATTATGCGGTTGCATAACGTGCCACGAAATCTCCCTCCATGCTGGTTCTGCGACAGATTGTACTGCCTGCAAAATGATTATGCAGCCGCATACTTGATCACAAAATGATCTTCAAAAATTGGCTAAAGTTTTGTTGCACTCTGCGGCCGATATGCGGTCCGTAAAGAGGTTCTATTGTCGCATAGTGGATTGCAGAAATGCTATGTTCTGCAAATGTTTTCCTTCAATTCCCCGACGTACTGTACAATCCAAAAAGTACGTTGTACTCCCCGAAGAATTTTTATAATCCTGAAAAACATTAGTCTACCTCTGCACCACGAAACCTCGGGTTTTAGTAAAATTTTACGGGGCCTTACAGGATTAGGCATGACTACGCCTAGATCAATTATAGCAACCAAGTTCAAGTAGTCATACAAAGGATCACATATGTATCACAGAGTGTACATATCTCAATCAAGGTGCATCCCAAGAACAAGTACATATGTGTGTCCATAACCTACGTGTATCTATCTCCGAGGCAAATATAGCGTAAGTCTTAAGATTTTCTCATCGTATTCAATACACAATACCAATAACCTCAATATTTCTCTAGCATGGTTTATTGTGCTCACATAGTCAGTTAATGGAATAATACAATGATTCAGGTAGTACAAGCAAACAAATAAGGCATAGGGTGTGCTAGAATCTACCTCAAGCATGAATACCCATGGCACATGTATATACGCTGGTCTCCTCATATATACATCTCCCCCGCATGTAGCAAGCAATAACAATTAGTTGGACAAATTACCTCAACCAAAGCTAGCAAGACACTTACCTCAAACTAGCTATGACAATACTCTACAATGCCTTCCTGCGCGAATCGACCTAATATAGCCAAAACCTACTCAATAACATCACATAATGCCATAGGAATCGAACCCAAATGATAAAGGTCGAATCTTTAATCAAATGCTCAAAGTCAACCTAGGACCGTGCCCCTGAACCCGAAAAAACTAACAAATTCCGATAACCCATTCAAATACGAGTTCAAAAATACAAGTTTCACCAAATCTGACTCTGAATCGATGTTCAAAACCAAATTATTCACTTCAGAAAAGTTTTGCCAAAACCCCCATTTTCACTCTTAAATCCACCAATCAAAAGCTAAAATCAAAGATAGAATCATGAATAATAAACAAATCCGGGTGAAAGACACTTACCTAGTGAAAATTTCCTCAATCCGAGCTCCCAAACTCAAAATATGATAAAATGAGCTCAAAGTCCGAAAATACAACTTATATGCACTATCCAATGGTACCTTACGCGTCTTGGTTGTACCTTCGCAATCGCGAAGTAAAATCTGCCTCCATCCCAACTACGCATCGCGAATGCAATGTCACTCTCGTGAATGCATAGACCCATGCTAACAAAGCCTTCGCGAACGCGGCCTGCCCAAGCAAATGCGACGGGCAACACCTCATTTGACCAATTACGATTCGGAATGAGTTATCTTCATCGCGAACGCTATGAACAAATACTAGGGACCAAAAACCTTCTACGCAAACGTGACATACAAATCATGAACGTGAAGGGCAACAAAACACCGGAACATCATCCACCCCAAGTGATTCAAAATGATTCGAAACCAATTTGCAACTCACCCGAGCCCCTCGGTACCCCGTCCGAATATACTAACAAGTCCCAAAATATAACAGGTACCTATTCGAGACCTCAAATCACACAAAATAACATCAAATCATGAATCACACCTCAATTCAAGCTTATTGAACTATTTCAAATTTCCAAATTTCGAACATACGCCGAACACGTCTAAACAAAAATAAGTTTCAAGTGACATAACAAAACTATTCCAACTCCCAGAACAACAATCCAAACCCGATAACATCAAAGTCAACTGCCGGGAAAACCTATGAACTTTTCAAATCTCGAAATTGCCAACTTTTGCCAAATAGAGCCAAATCAAACCTAGGAATGTCCAAACATATGCCTAGGTCCAAAATTATCATACAAACCTATTGGAATCATCAAAATGAGATCCCGAGACTGTTTACAAAAAAATCAAACCTTGGTCAACTCTTCAACTTAAAGCTTCAAATATAGAATAACTCTTCTGAATCAATCCCGAAAATCAAAACCAACCAAGCACACAACTCATAATATATCAAATGAAGCTACTCGAAGTTTCAAACCACCAAACAGAATGCTAATGCTCAAAACTACCGGTCGAGTCGTTACATTCTCCCACACTTAAATATACGTTATTTTGGTTATTGACGATATAATCAACGATATAATCACACGTTGTTGACGACCATTTTTGACCCTCCCCATTTGAATTAAATTATTTACACTTATTAATCAGCAATAAATGTAGTATAATATTATAAATTAATAATACCTATGTTCTAAAAATATAAATGATATAATAAGTATAATAGTAGTTAATAATAATTCTGTAATTAATAGTAATTTTGTTTTAATTATTTAAAAATTATATTACTCCTACTCTTTTAATTTATACTTTAATAAATAAGTATTACAATTAGTTTAATAATTTAGTCTCAAAATTATAATTATATCACCTTTATCACTTTGATTAGCCAAAATTAGTTTTAACAATTTAATAGATGAAATATTATAAGTAATTTTGACAACCAATTAACCATAGTAATTAGTTAATAATATATTTGATAATTATATTTCATTACATTTAATAAGGATTGATTAAGTCTAATTAATTTAATTATAAAATGCGTTAAAACTCAAAAAGGCTACAGTTGCAATTGTTCAATTAAACTCAATGTGGCTGAGATTTAAATCCCTACCCAACTTATTTAGCCCAAAATCACAGGCCCAAAGTGCCTTGACCTGGTCCATAACCCCCAGCCTTGTCCAAGTTGGCAATCCGTGCCAATCTCTTTAAGCCAATAGCAGTGCACCACGTCACCCCTCTCCAGCACTCACACAAGAAGCACAAGTGATCTGGACCATTGATTAAGATAATCAATGGTCCACAATTAACCATAGCTTTTCTTTTATTCTCAAACCTCTCAGTGATTTATCTGAACCGTCAAATCATGAGGATCCAACGGCCAATGTTTTTTCAACATTAATCCTTTATCTATTTTTCTAAACTCCGAAAATCTGGAGCCATTGATAAAATAATCCAGTGGCTCCCCTTTTGTCTCTCACTTTTAATCGAAGAACACCAGTAACACTAATAATTTCCTCCCCATACCCACCGTCATTCTTTCATCATGTTCTCCCTTTTCTCTGAACTTTGCAAACCCCATCAATCTACAAACCATGAACGAACTCGTGCACTGTTAATCCAATCAAACCAAAACATCCACATTGTCCCTTCAATCCACGATTCCCACCAGAATATTTTCCCATTCATCACTTTGATTCAAACCCCAAATACTCAGAAACCCTAGACTTATCGATGCAACGAGAACATATCGTCCTTTCTCCATTCCTTTAAATCAGAGTATGCATGGCATCGAATCTTGACTTCATCATCATTGTTTGTTGTCTAGAGGTCAAAAGCGATGACCTCTTGTAATGACCCGACTGATTGTTTTGAGTATTTATACTTCGTTCGGTGGATTAGGTTCTCGAGTAGATTCATACAGTGTATTTAGACTTGCGTGTATCGTTGGTTTTAATTTTTGAGTAATTCGGGATTGATTTGGAAGAATAATTCTCAACTAGAAAACTTTATGTTGGAAGAGTTGATCAAATCCGACATTTATGGATTTGACTTCTGACTTCAATTGGTTCGTATTATAATTTTGGACTTAGGCATATTCCCGGAATTGAATTCGGAGGTTCCTAGGTCAACTTGGCTTGTCTTACCAAAAGTTGACAATTTGAAGGTTTAGACTTTTCCTAGATTTGTCAATGGTTTGACTTTGTGGCTACCAGGTTCGGATGTTGGTTTCGAGACTTGAAATCGGTCCATTTTTTCATTGGAACTTGTTTGAAAATTTTTGTGTCATTCCGAGTTAGTTTGATAGCAATCGGACATTTGGTTGAGATTCTAGCGATTCTTGAGTTCATTGTGAAATTTCATGTATTTTGGTGTCTGATTAATAGTTCTGTATGTTATTTTGGTATTTTGATCATGCGAGCGAGTTCGTAACATATTTTTATACTTTTGTGCATGTTAGTGTGGATCCCCGGGTGATCGAGTAAGTTTCAAATTGATTTCGGACTATTTTTGTCGAATTTGAGTGTGCTGGTTCTTTTTTCAGTGCAATTGTGATGAGGAGGTAGCAAATGCGACCAACACTTTTGCGAAATGAAGGCCGGAATGCGAAGGCGTTAGTGGGCTTGTGAAGCCAACCTCGCAAATGCGTATAGGCCTTGGCTAGGGGAAGGTCGCTTTTGCGGCCAACTGGCTGCTTTTGCGAAAGACTAGAGTTCGAATTATTGCTAGTTCTTATCAATTTTGGGATTTGTTTAGGGTTGTCCAAGCTTTGCGTCTGCGAAGGCTTTTCTGCTTTTGCGAGGGTTTCGCATTTGCGAACCCTAAGTCGCAAATGAAACATCTGCACCTGGCTATATGTTGTGTATTTCAGAACTTATCACATTATAGAACCCTAGACTCGGTAGAAGGTGATTTGAGGAGAAAGTTTCACATACAACTATTGGGCACGTATTTCTAATCTATTTTTTATTACATAACATGATTGTTTATAAGATTCAACATCTAAATCATGTGATTTGAAAATAATTTTGGGGGATTTTTATTATGTTTTGAAAAATAAAAATTTGAGATTTGAGAGTTGAATTGGACTCGAATTTTAAAACCAAACTCATATTTGGACTCGTGGGGCTATGTGTAGTGAAGTTATACCCTTCGACTCAGGTTTTGACAAGGCGGGCTCGGGGTTGATGTTTTGGAAATTGTGTAGAACTCTTAGCTTTATTAATTGAAATTAGTTTCTCTTGCATTGTTTGATATTATTAAGTTGTTTTTGGTTAGATTTCAGCCGTGCGGAGGCAAATTTTAAAGAAAAACCTATTTTTGAGTATGCTTTAGCCTAATTGAGGTATATATCTTGCCTAACTTTATGTGGGGGGGAAACTTCCCTGTAGGATTTGGTCCAATTGGACACTTAGTCCCAAGGCGTGAAGCTATTTTGGGAAAATATTTTTAAAATAAATATGAAGCTCACACAGCGACTTAAGGATGATATGTGATTATCATATGTGTCACATTAAAGTGACTCTTCTTGTATTTTTGTGATTGGAATGGTTTGTGACTTCTTATGTGTGTCATGCCTTTTACGTGATTTGCTGCATCGTTTTAATTTTGCTAATCTGTGTCTCCGTTGTTACTTGATGAATTGGATGACAAGATGGATATACTTACGTGGAGTTGTTATCTCATATTTAATTGAGTTGTTGTTATCAAAACGGATTAAAATAAAGAAGTTGTTCTCGTAATTTTTTTAATTGATTCTCAAATGAAACTCATAATCATTTTTATGCTTGTAACGACCCGGCCGGTGATTTTGTGAATTGTAGCCCCATTTTCCCAGTTATCTCTTCTTCTATACTTAATTATCGTTATGTAACTTGCCGGGGTGGTTGGATTGGTTCCGGGGAGGTTTCAAAGTAAATTGGACACTTAGTCCCAAGACAGAAGGCTTAAGTTGAAAGAGTTGACCGGAGTTATTCTTTTGTGTAGACGAATCTGGAATGGAGTTTTGATGGTTCAGATAGCTTCGTATAGTGATTTTGGACTTAGGATTATGTCCGGATGTTGATTTGGAGGTCTATAGGTCGTTTTGGCTTGAATTGGCGAATGTTGGAAAGTAGAAGGTTTGGAAGGTTGAGAACTTTTACCGAGAGTTAACTTTGTTGTTACCGGGCTCGCATTTTGGTTCTGGTAGTTTGAATAGATCTGTTGTGTCATTTATGAATTATTTTCAAAATTTGAGGTCAATCGGAGTTGGTTTGGTATGATTCGACATTAGTTTTAGAAGTTAGAAGTTTAATAGTTCATTAGGCTTGAATTGTTATGTGATTCGTGATTTCTTCATTGTATGATGTGATTTGAGGCTTCGAGTAAGTTCGTATCATGTTGTATGACTTGTTGGTATGTTTGGATGGGGTCCCAGGGGCCTCGTGTATGATTCGGACCAAGCTCGACTTCATTTTGGACTTTGGTGGACTGCTGATTTTATGGTATCTTGTTTTTTATACGCGATCGCGAGGGAAGGGTAACGATCACGTGTGTTTTGGTGAGTTGGGTAAATGGTGCATCACGTTGG
This sequence comes from Nicotiana otophora, assembly GCA_000715115.1. Lineage (NCBI taxonomy): Eukaryota > Viridiplantae > Streptophyta > Magnoliopsida > Solanales > Solanaceae > Nicotiana > Nicotiana otophora. The sequence goes on along the minus strand of AWOL01S0081319.1, from coordinate 36,752 downwards.
AAATACTGGGGATGCATTCGTGTAGTTTGAAGCAGGTTGTTCATCGCGAATGTGTGAAGCGTATCGCGTTCGCGTAAAAGGGAGGTATGGCTTAGGGGTGGCAGGTAATTATTCATCGCGGTCGCGAGGAATAGATCGCGATCATGTGGCTTTAAGGTGATTGGTCATCACGTTCGCCCCTATTGCTTCGCGTTCGTGTAGTGCATTTTGAAGGGCAACATTTTTGTTCTTTGTGATCGCGAAAAGGATCAACTGTGCAGCAGAATATTATTAACCCAAATCGAGGGTTAGAGTATAACTTTAATATTTTGTGTTGTAAAGCTCGGTTGTGGGCGATTTTGAAGGGATTTTCACGTCTTGGATTGGGGTATGTGTTTTTGAGTTTGACTTGATAATATTCCATGATTAAACTAAATTTTTAGCATTTAAATAGTAAATTAAAGTAAAGTAATAGGGAATTTTATGGAAACTTTTCAAAAATGAAAAATAGAGGTTTGTAGGTCGATTTGAGGTCGGAATCGGATGATTTTGGCATGTTTGGACTTGTAATTGAATAGGAGTCAGGACTCATCTTAATCAGTAGAAAAAACACAAAATTTCAGCTAAACACAACCCACAATATTCTCAAGGATACCGCAACATTAAAGTTGTTGCATTCTTCTTGAATCAACTTTTGGTATTCAAGTTGGGGTGTAAACACTTGTAGTTTTCCTTGAAACTCCAGTATGTATGAAGGAGGGACTGATTCTTACCTTAACAAACAAGAACAACACGAAACTTGAAGTTACTTCACTTTTAAGAATCCTCCAAAATAGCCACAATATGAATAACTATGATCTAGCAAGCACCGCATGATTTCTAGCATTGGATTCATGTTGTATCTTTGGTTTTCACTCTAGAATCATAGAGGAACTCCTGGAGAACATATAGGAGGGTTTAGAAACTTTTTTGGTCGAGCAAAATGAGTTAAAACTGACTTAAATAAGAGCTGGACTTTTCCACCATCTTTGTGTGTCCCAAGGGAGCTGCTTGCGCAGGATTACGAAAACGCAAATATCTCTCTACTCCGAAGTCATATCATTAAACTACTCTTGAATGATTTAGAAACTAGACTCGTTGATTTTCATTTTGTAGGTGGATCATCCCGTAATTTCAAGTACATTAGGAGAAAAGCTCAACTATATTTGACCTAATTTTCAGCACATTTATGAATGTATCTTGTGATAACCTTTGCCAACTTTTGTTCCACAACTCGCTTGACTTTAAAACATAACACGAGACTATCATACGAATAAAATAACTCATAATATAACCTCCTTAGCATTTTGAGCATCCTAGTCTCACCCTAAAAGTAGATGTTATAACAATTCTAACTTGTCGACTTTCGACAAAACTTATTTTCTTCAATTCAGTTAGCTTCAAAGCCTTCCAACCCTCTTTTGTATTTTTAGCCTCCAAGTTAACATGATTGACCTACTTTATGTACTTTCAAAGATGATCGTATTTCTTAACTTACATCAATTGACTTGCGACGTACTTTTACATATGAAACATTAAGGTGTAACATCATTCCCCCCTTTGGAACATTCGTCCTCGAATGTTGAATAATGAGCTTATCACTCTCATAACCTATATCTCTTAGAAATACATTAGTATTGTCCTTGCTATCTAGGCAACTTTTTTATGAATAAATCCAAAGGTCAAGGCATTCCCCCCTTAAGGCCTCTTACTCACACCACGAACTACAGTCAGAATTCTTGCAATCTCGTAACTGTCCCTACCTTCTGTCATGCATTTTGTACGACTCTGTTCTTGTATGCATGCCTATGCGACTCTTCTCTACTTTTCCCTCCATCTTTTAGCCAATCTCTAGGCCTCACTTTATGAACATATACAGTACTATGACAAGTTGTCCCCTGGGCATTTGCACGTGTACTGAAGTTCTCCTCTCGGTACTTTTTTTGAAATTATGACTATTACTATATTTGGTTTCATAGCCTCGGTTATCTATCCTTATGGCTTTACTACATCTGGGTAGATCATACTATACCGTACACTTACTTCGATTCATTATTACCGAGGTCTGCTACCCAACTTCAGGTTACTCTCTCGATGCTTATCCTATATGTATAAATGCTTTCTCATTACTATTCATCTTAAGATTAACACCCTAATATCATCTAATACTTTGTAACTTTTATCCATCTATTGTCGATTCACCTTAATCTTGATATATAATCTACCACTGGTAACTTAAAACCTCTTACGTAACACATTATCACTAGGGCTCATGTCTCATCGGGGAACATCTGAAGTGAGTTGCCTGATCCACCTACGGACGATACTATACTTCAATAATTGTATTTCATTGCATCCCAACGTGGTTCATCTTATTGGGGGGGGGGGGGTTATTTAATCCCGTCTAATCATGAAACCCTTTTTTTAAAGATAATTATTACTCAATCAAAGACCTACACGTCATTCTCTTATCTATCACAATTACACTCTCATTCTACTACTAGGGCAGCATTCCATCTTTTCAAAATGCTCCTAGTCTTAGACTTCTTCGAGTTTATTCAGGCTATACCAAGTTTTCTATAACTTATGGAAACCATTAGCTCTCTTCTTTGATGGGCTTAATCTCGAGGACTTACATATTCTTAGTCACATTTTTTTATCCTTACTCCTATCTACCTATAACCTTGTCGCTCTACCATACTTTAGCTTGTGACCTATACATATCTATTTATACTATTCGCAACCTTCCTTTAACTTTCTAACAACATATATTTCCTTTCGTGTCTTCTCAGTTGTCTTTAAACATAAGCAATTACTTTTTTTGGTCGTTCTGCCACTTGTTGCATGAATACTTAGCTTATCTTAGTGCTCGCACATATTGGAATTTCGTGCAACTCATATGATCTTGAATATTACTTTTGATTTTACTTCATGTTCGTTAGTGACGATAGGTGCCACTTTCATATGCAGTGCATAAAATATTGTAGTGAGACTGTTGTTACAAGATCATTTCTTCTTTAGGTTAAAGCCTTCTTCCTTATTTCCTCAACTAGTCTTTAGTGGTTATACTTAGGGGAGACCCTCTGACTCCTGTAAAGCTGCGAGCTTATTACATCATATACCCGAAGGAATATTTGATGTTCTTACTCGCCTATAATTATCCTTAGTTACTTACCCCCGCGACCTTGTGCTTGTATGGTTGCTTCTGAACCAAAATTTTGACTATCTCTCTAGTGCCACTCTCTTTTATTTATGTAACACTTATACGGTACCTTTAAATACCCCAACTCATATCTGAATATTTCTCAAGGATCACGATGTCATCATATCTTCGAGACTGAATTCCCTATGTTGGGGTTACTACGTTTTTGACCTCATGTCTAACTATAACTAGGCTCTTCCTCAATCAACTACACACTACTCGTTGGTCTATTCTCATATCTATATTTTGCATAACCCCTCTTGGGGTATGTCCTTTATCTTAACTTACCACTCGCACTGACTCATTATGTATCAAGTGTCAATTCATACTTAATTATCAATAACATCCGGGTCGGGAATCCTTACGGCCTCTCCCCGGCATCGTGCTTGCATAATGTTCTAGAGTCGCGACATATCTGTAGGATTTGAATAAACACAACCTCACCCCTTTCTCTTTTTTACCACATTCTTTATTTACCATTCCATATTTACCCGAACCACTTAACCCCGGGGGGTCTAACCTTGCCTTCTGGCAATCACGTTGGAGTCACCCACTCATTTCTCGAAATGATGATATGACTTTATGGCTTATACTCTTTTATTATCTCAAGGCTTGTTTCCTCTTGTCTTTTCCTTCACTTGACTATAGACTCTGTCATCCTGTCATAGTTTGATTTACAGTTACCAGCCATTTATCACATCTTACTCATAATGATCCATTTACACTCTTCTTATTCTCCTGCTAATATTTCTGTCGATTGCCTTATTCTAAAATCTTCAACAAAATATTCTTTCGCCTTTTAGCTCCTCTAGTTGCATCCACTGGCTCTTCGGGTCACCTAATATTCTTTTTACTAGGTACAGGAGCCATACTAAGGTAAATATTTATCCCTTTTAGAATTCCACTGTATAGCTTCTGAAATTCCTGAACATTTTAGTATTCATATCTGGTTGTACTATTCTAGAGCGCACCACCTGGGTGTCTCACAATGAGAACTTTTTATCACGTTTGAAATATCTTTTGGAAATGTCAGCTAACGCTAACAATAAATCCTCCATTTTGGGTTACTCTAACACCATCTAGATCCTGATACCCAATCCTTCTCTTAATTTATATATGTTAGCTCCCATAGGGAATAACTGAGATGGTGTGGCCAATTGTACATACCTTTATTACTGATGAAGGTAACATAATGCTTATATTTCACAACCTAAACTGTAAATACTGACAATCTTCACTAACTGGGTACCTCGTACCCTTCATCACCTTGTTTCTATTACCTATTGAAACTTATACTTTTACCTTCTGATACTCACATGGCCTGCTATTCGCGGGGTGTGTTAGATATACCAATAATAGGTTCTTAAGAAGAAAATTTGGACATCTGGTATGTATGATCTGATAGGGCTTCAATCTGGGCGACATTATCAAGAATTATCTTTCTATTACTGCCCTTACCTGATGCTGTATTAGCCCTCTGGCTAGCTATAATCTTCCTAATTGCAAACATTTCTGTATCATTAGCAAAAATAAGTCCTGACTCAAACTCTTATGACTCAGCTCTATCGTATGATTTGAATTTGAAAGAAGGGTAACAGACTCCTAAATTCCTTGTAGCTTTCTATTTATATAATGTGGTTCACAACACATCTGTAAACAATGTTGTACTAGACACAACTTGTAGACTCCCTAGGATAGAACCGCTCTAATACCAAGTTTGTCATGCCCCAAACTTGGGGAGGCGTGGCTGGCACCCGGTGCCATATTTTGCCCCAGCGTACCACTCTATAACTGTGAACTCTGGATGGGTAACACTTAACTTAGGCCGACGAGGCCAACTTATGAGATGACAATACCAATCAAGGCCGACGAGGCCACCATGAATGTCTACAACCAACAATACCAAACTAACATGTAACAAGGGCTGGCAAGTCCACAATACGAATATACAAAATATACAAGACTTGTCTACAAGCCTCTAGAGATAAATAAACTATATCATGGTCGGGACAGGGCCTCGATCTACCTATCAAACCTGTATACACAAAATTGACTCCAAGGTCTAGTCCTGGTAACTCTGAGAAAGTTGAGCTTACCAACCAAGTTGATGTTTGATTCTGTCTACTGAGAACGTCTATCCATGTGTCTATCAGGACCCGCAAGGATGAAAAGAAGTGTCCCCAGCAAAAGGGACATCAATACGAAATAATGTACTGACTATGTAAGGCAATAGAATAACTGAAAGCTGAAACTGAATTGATAATATAATTAGCTAAAAGTAACTAGGAGTCAAAGATGATCTGAATATATGCTTACTTGTTGATACTGACTCAAATCTCTAAATATAGGAAGTAAATTAGTTGTCCGACCCTGTAAGGCTCGGTACGTCTAACTGGTCTGCCATTGTAGGCTCGCTCATAGGCACTCGGCCATATTAAGCTCTGTATCTCGGCCATTCTAGGCTCGGTCTTAGGCGTTCGATAGTGGTAAAAATACCGTAATAATATATATATATATATATATATATATATATATATACCATTTACTCTCTTGACAAGAAGAAGACAATACTTAACTGAATATAAAGTCCTGATAAGGGAGAATAGTGTAACTTACGAGACTAGGATAATGTACATAATTTCAGGAATACAAACTTCTCATAATGTATCGTTATCAAACGCATGTAAGTACGGGATCATGCAAAAATGAAGGAAAGGTTTAGTCTTAACCTTTCCTTCCTCTCCCCGGCATCGTGCTTGTATAATGTTCTGGAGTCGTAACATATCTATAGGATACCAACATCAAACCAACTAATAGGAGACCTACACTGCCGCCCATACAAAGCTACAAACGATGCCATTTGTATGCTTGCTTGATAGCTATTAGTATAAAAAGTCAATGAGTGGTAAATGATCATCCCAATTTCCCTTGAAGTCGATCACACAGGCTCGTAGCATATCCTTGACTGTCTGATGGCCCTTTCTGCATGTCCGTCTGTCTGGGGGGGGGGTGGGTAAATAAGACTAACATGCATGAATCCCTATTTATACTATAG